>VHZZ01000126.1:262721-277619 GCA_009801015.1 Silene noctiflora
GTGAGGGCATAGATATGTATTGGACTAAACCCTAAAATGTTGATGTACTATAAATATAATAAGACGTAAATGGAAGAGGCAGAACATTGAACCCTAATCTTATCATAGAGCAATTGTAATGGAAGGTTTGTTGTCTTAGATTTGTAAATAAGAACTTTTAAAAAAAGTTTATCCCATCGCATGATAAAGTTTGTGCTTAAAGAAACAAACTTGGTTTGAAAAGAAGAACCAAGTTCTTCCTAAAAACCAAGAAATTGGTAGACATAACAATATTAATTAAAGATATTTAAAGTTTTTCCATTGTAATAAAAAGTTTTTAGTTATTGAAATTGTCAAAATATGACTTGATAAAGGAAGAACTTTATAAAAAAGTTCTTGCATTGCACTTTCTCTTAGGACTCTACATAGGCCTTGACACAACTTTTTAGGAATGTCATCCAATAACATGTAAATGTTTTATGAACAACATATTTTAATAGCATATTGGTTGTAATCTACTGTTTTTGAATATGTTACTCATAGAAGAATATTGTAACAGAACAATCTATTTTTTTTATAATATGTAAATGTTTGATGAACAACGCCCTTTTCTTAATTCTGTTAATATAATTTAATGGGTTTTTTTTGTCAAACACAACCTTTAAAAAAAGAAAAATTTCAAACACCACCTTTAAAAAAAAAGTTTGTCGAACACCACCTTTCATAAATATTTTTTGTCAAACACGACTTTTTGGTCGGATTTCGACAACTTTCTGACCACTTGCCATGGGGTGAGTTTTAGTTTATATTTGAGATGCAAACGAGGTCGGTTTGAGGTGTTTTTGGACTCGTTGAAAAGGTGGGAGTATAGATTTTTCAGGGGTTCTCAACGCGGTGGCCAAAGATAGCCTTATGTGGGGTCGATTGGTGCGTAGAGTAAGGTTGGTCAGAGAAATGGCTGTAACTCTGGGTTTACAGTGGGTGGTTGGAGGATTTTCGTGGGTCTTTTAATGGGGTTATGATGTGTTGTTTGGTTTGAAATTTGGTATGCAGGTCGAGGGTAGTGCAAGGTATGTCGTAGTTGTGTTGTTTGTGGTGGTTCGAGGGGAGTGAATTGACCCACATAAAAATCCTATTTTGACTTACATCAACCTTTTACGACCAGCCTTATTTTACACTAAAGGTGAACATGGGTCGGGATGGGCCGCGTTTGGGCCGGGGCGGGCCGTATCTTTAAATTTAGCCCAAACATGCGGGCCGGGCCACAAGTGCGAGCCTTTTTTCATTGGCCCAAGCCCAGCCCGTCCGGGCTTTAATGGGCTTTCGGGCCAATTCGGGCTCAAATTTTTATTCTATAGAGGACTTTAGAAATCTTCATTTTCGAGGAATAAGATAGTTCGTTATCGAAATTGATATAGAAAATGTTAGTTGATGAAGTATTTTATCTAAATTACAATTTGTGGACAAACTAAGTGTATAATTTTTAGAAATATAATAATGTAATTAANGGCCACAAGTGCGAGCCTTTTTTCATTGGCCCAAGCCCAGCCCGTCCGGGCTTTAATGGGCTTTCGGGCCAATTCGGGCTCAAATTTTTATTCTATAGAGGACTTTAGAAATCTTCATTTTCGAGGAATAAGATAGTTCGTTATCGAAATTGATATAGAAAATGTTAGTTGATGAAGTATTTTATCTAAATTACAATTTGTGGACAAACTAAGTGTATAATTTTTAGAAATATAATAATGTAATTAAGTTGTTTGATGCATATACTTTTCATTGGCCTTAAAGTCGTCCACTTTTCATGTTAATACTAGTAAATAAGTTACTCGACGTCAATTGATTGATAAATTCCTTTTACTACGACTCATATATTACATCCTTAAATTATACTTATAATAGTAAATTTTGCATTTGGTCGGGTCGGGATGGGCCAAAATTCAGGCCTTAAGGTAGGCCCAAAACCCGGCCCAATATTATGAGTTGGCCCATGGGCTTCGGGCTATGGACTTTTTGGGCCTAAAATTGAGGCCCAAGTCCGAGAAAAAATCGGGCTGGGCCGGGTCGGGCTTGCGGGCCTAAGCCATTTGATCAACTCTACTTTACACACTAATATACTCCACATAAGGCCACTTTTGACCACCGTGTTAACAATCACTGGAAAGCCATTACTCCCACCTTTCCAACGAGTCCAAGAACACCTCAAACCAACCTTGTTTGCTATCTCAAGCATCGACTGAAAGTCACCCCATTGCAAATGTTCAAAACTCTCGCCAAAATGCTGAATCCTGCAGCTAAAGTCGTGTTTGACAAAAAAATAAAATTATTAAAGGTTGTGTTTGACAAACTTTTTTTCAAAGGTAGTGTTTAGAATTTTTCTTTTTTTTAAAGGTTGTGTTTGACAAAAAACCATAATTTAATAGTTAAACTTGCTACTAAAATCAGTTAGCCGTAATGAAATAGGGCCTTAACGGGCCTAACCAACTTCAATTCATTAAATCTGGATTCCATTACTAAAGACATCCAAAAGATCACTCAATATTGGAAATTGTTATCCAATTCAACCTTTCTTAAAATCACAATTTTTTACTTAACGCATACGTATTTATCTTAAACTTAAAACAGGTCAAATAAGATTAAACAAAACAAAAACGCAATGTCTAAAAACTATCAAAAGAATTGGTCCCATCTAACCAAATAAAATGTTATTTAACCCGTTATAATCTTATATAAACGGATCAGATATAGCTATCTTAAAAAAAGACCAACCGATTAAAATAATAATCATATTACATATTTACATGCATCTTAAAATAAATCTTACAACAAATACTAATCTAAGGATCATGTACGTGTGGCCAGAGAATCCAAATCACTTGTGTTTCATGGTCCCAGACAAAGATTATAATCAAACTCTTAGGATTTACACTGATTCCTTTTAGGTTTTGATCTTTTCATCGTATATACGTTCAACTTTATAAAATTATTGTTAATTAATTTCATCTCTTATGAAAATGAAGAAATTGTGATGATATCGTCAAAGATTTTAGATTTACCATATAAATCATAATCCAATCGATCCATTGACTAACTATTTTTATTTATAATATATTTCGACGTAGTTTTCACCTACTAGTATAAAAGTCATGCATGACATTCATCTCCCCTTCATATCATTGCATGCTTAAACCCCATACAAAAATAACTTTAAAAAAAAAATTCAAATTTATTCGTCTAAAAGGGCATTTTCGTCATCTCAAACTTAAAATCGAAACTTCTCTCATTTAAAAATTCTTCGAAAAAAGAAAAGTCATATATAACAATTGTTTTTCATTTCATTAATAAAGAGTCATACAGCTACAAAATATCAGACTTAATTACCTGTTGTTTACACTGTAATTTTGAATTTGTCTTTCAAAACTCGGTTATTTTTCAGCACCGCTCTCTTCCATCTCTACTTGTGTGAAGGAAGAAAGTCTTGTAGTGTGCAAGACTAGGGAAAATACACAAAAGAAAAATTCAATAAAAAAATATCAAATAATTTATTAAAAAATTGAAGAAGTTGTTGTTCTTGTCTTTTATTTCTATTGCATTGAATAAAAATCCAAACTTTTTTCCATTTTATCCTCGTTACCAATCACTCTTTCCTTAACCGACTCAAAGCATTCACATACACTTTTTTTTTTTTTTTTTTCCTCTTTTCATATGTTAATGGGTTCTTTAGGAGTTATAGAACAAGATCATATGAAACAATCATTCATGGTGACCAATAATATTAATAATAATAATATTAGTAGTACAAATAATAATCAAAGTTCTTTATTTCAACATCAGCAAAACCAGCTTCATCATCATCATCATCATCATCATCAACAACAACAATTACAACATGGGAATGTTCCATTTAGCATGATGCAATCGACTCCATCATCATCTTACCTCCTCGGGAACCATTTAATGTAACGTACATACAGATATATACGTGTTTTACTCAATACTCTCTCTATTTCAGTCAATTAAATTCATTTGTTTTCTTGTTTTTTAACGGTTAAAGATGTTAATTACTTGAAACTAATTCAGTGAAATGGAGAGAGTATTAATCGAAACCCTAATGATATTTTGTCGAGTTTATTTATTTATAATTTGATGTGATTTTGTAGGGGAGGAGGAAATAAAAATAATGAGATGAGTAGTAGTACTACAACAGGAGCATATGACCTAGGAGAAATAGATCAAGCTCTTTTCCTTTTTCTTGATGAACAAAATAATCAAGAACCACGTAAGTTTTATTTTATCTTCTTTAATTTTATTTTCATTTAATAGGTTATTTTTTGTAAAAAAAAAAAATTACTTATATTTTTGTTGGAGTCATATAAAAAGTATGATCAATATTTCTGACGAACAAAATCTACCGTACTTCTCAAATTTTGACTAAATCACAAGAAGAAATATAATCCAACAAATAATGATTTTTTTATCCATTTAATATTTATTTATTTTATAAATATATTGAAATTTTGATTATTTTATTTTTGGTTTTTACTTTATTTTAGTTTGTTATAAGGGTGGTGTCACAATAATTAAGCTACAAATGCATGTCTACTTTACCCCCATACACATTTCATCATCAACTTTTCTAGCTTGCTAATTATTAATTAGCACCAAATAAAATTTTGTCATAATTTTCATCTCATTTCATACAAATTAAAATTCATTAGATTTTCACTTATTTGAGAGTTTTTATGTTTAGCTTTTGATAATTTGGTCGATTTATCGACATTTATACAGAAGATCACCATTCATCATCATCGTCACCAGGTCGAGGAGGAGGAGGAGGAGGAGAAGATGGAGGAATGAGGCCACCAACTCTTAACATTTTCCCATCCCAACCTATGCATGTTGAGCCACCTTCCAAGGTTAATTAATATATTTTAGCTCTATTTTTTTTTTCTTCTAATTCAAACCCTTCAATAGTTTAATAATTTTTTCCTCTTCATATACCTAAACCTAATTTTTTTAATTAATTTTGGTGTTTAAATTGACCTTCATATGCATAATTTAGTATTAATATTTTTGGGTGCTTATGAATATTAATTATTTTGTTGTTTATATGTGTATAGACTAATGGTTTGAAGAGATCATTAGAACAACCACCAACAATGGATTTGCCCAACAACAATATTAATAAACATAAGGTTCAATTCAAGGCTCCTGCTGAACAGTCCAAGTCTATCAAGGTAAGTAACTCCAAAGTTTAATTATATATAAATAATCAAATGCTTCATAAATATATATTATCCGTCATAATCAACTCGAAATAAAAATTGTTTTTTGAGCCTAATTGTTATTTTTTGAAATTGAATTTCAGCGTGAAGGAAATCGTAAAGGTCCGACATCAATCCCAGAACAAGAACGGTCTAAAAAACCCGACCCTAAGGTTAGTTAAACATAAAAAAAACTTTCATATTTACATGTCAACTAGCTTAGCTGATAATACTCATACAACTTTCATATTTACATGTCTCAAACTTTCTGTTTACAAGACGGTTTCTCAATAGACTAATTAACTCGATAATCTTAAACAAACTAGGGTTATTTGTGATAATGATATATGATTATATTATTAAGCAAAAAAAATGACATTTTGTTAATAATTAATTAACGTCAACGCTTTTGCTTGTAACTAGGTACTTAGAAGACTTGCTCAGAATAGAGAAGCAGCAAGGAAAAGCAGGCTTAGAAAAAAGGTTGGTCACATTTTAGTTATTTACCTACTTTAATTAAATTAAATATTCAGTAATTAACTCCATCCGTCTCAGTCATTTAGTATATACTTGTATTTTGTGTACTAATACAAATTCGTGTGGGCGGTGGTGTTACACAAGTAGTTTAAAACCGATTTATTTAGTAACTGGCTTTTTACTTTAATAATAGATCTGTTGCACAATGTTTATATAAAACGGTTTTACATGAGAATAACTGAATAATACTCCGTACAAATCTAGAAGATGTACATTATTTTTCCTTAAAATAATTATAAATTGTCATTGTCACAACCTACAGGCTTACGTTCAGCAGCTAGAATCCAGTAGGATTAGACTTGCACACTTGGAGCAAGAACTTCATCAAAGAGCTCGATCTCAAGTAAGTTTATCATAATTAACTAATTGTAAATAAATTTATTGCCGAATTATAAGTTATGTACTCTCTCCGTCCTAATCATTTTTTTTACAAAGAATAAAAAAAAAAGGTAAATAAATAAATGAAACGCAGTGAATATATGTTATTTTAAAATCATCTTACAGAAACTTGATTATAGTAAATTCGCAATTTGTGTAGGGTATATTTTTGGGAGGAGGAGGTGGCGGTGGCGGAGACCAAGTACTACCAGTTGGTGTTACCAACATTAGCCATGGTACGTAATGCTTCATTGTTTTAATCATACAAGTTAAGTACCAAGTTGTACGTAGGTTTTTGGATTTAAAATTAAATTTGAATTAATGTACCCTTTGAAATCTTGAACAATCAAAGAATGAATGTTCCAAGTAATCAAGTCATACATAACTTTAAAATAGTACCAATGAATTTGTCAATGACATAGTTAAGTTGATAAGTTGACACCTTATTTTATATCGCTATCCCTATCGCACAACTTTAAAATATGGTAAAAATAATAAATTAAAATGACTCACTAAACTGTACATGTTGTATAAGTTGGGTCAGAGTATAATTGATTTTATTTGTAATTGGATTGCTATTTTAAAAGCACTAAAACTAACAATTTTTTAGTTATTAAAATATTCATATTTTATTAATATTTGTGTCTTAAATGTTTTATATTCACATTTAACATAATTATTTTGACCCATCGAGTTGGGTCGATTTTTAAGCCAAACTTAATGGATTATTTCAAGTTCAGGCTAAATAGGTCATGGGTCAAAATTTTCGAGTTTTAACTATGGGAAAAGGTTCTGTGTTAGTTTGGGTTCACGGGTGAAGGGCATATTTTAACCGGCCCACCTAAGATGTGTTTCCGCTTAGCTGACTGACCTGACTCCTTATCTAATTGTTTTTAATGTGTAAGTGTTATCTATCATCACGTATATTATTGTTGTTTAAGAGTTTTCACTATATTTTTCTAAACGAGTTAATAATTATATGAAATATAAAGTAGATTATGCAGGTTACTTTTTTGCTATTATGTAGAYAACAATSAGTTAGRATAAGTGTTTGATATAATAATCGAACAATTTACATATAATACCATTCATTTATACTACTTTCAAGATAATAATGTTTAAATTATATACCCGTGTAATATGTACGGGTTTAAGACTAGTTTAATCCATATTACTCCGTATATACTTCTATAGATGCCGCGGTGTTTGATATGGAGTACACAAGGTGGCTAGAGGAGCACCACCGGTTGTCGTGTGGGCTCCGTGCGGCCATGCAAGAACACGTACCCGAAAATGAGCTTAAAATGTACGTGGACAATTGCCTATCACATTATGATTTGATAATGGACCTTAAGAGCATTCTTGCAAAGACCGACGTCTTCCACCTTGTTTCCGGCATGTGGAGGACTCCTGCTGAACGGTGTTTCTTGTGGTTAGGCGGTTTCCGGCCATCCGAGATAATCAAGGTAGTATGAATAATTTTTATGCTACTTGGTTTACAATAGTATTTAAATTTCCATAATAATTATTGACCGAGACAAAGAAAGTTATTATGTTGTTTCATCTAATTACTTGAGAAATTGATAAATGATAAACCGATTAATTATTGTAATTAATTACATTCGACATTTATTTAGATAATTGTTCATCAAGTCGAGCCATTAAGTGAGCAACAAGTGATGAGTATATGTGGTTTGCAACAAACAACACATGAGGCCGAAGAGGCGTTATCTCAAGGACTACAAGTGTTGCATCAAACACTGTCGGACGTGATCGCGTCCGACACTTTGATATCTACTCCGAACATGACTAATTACATGGGTCAAATGGCTCTTGCAATGAGCAAGCTCTCTACAATGGAAAACTTTGTGAGACAGGTATTTCAAATTTATTAGCATTTTGATTAATACTCGCTCCATCTCGTTCATTTATTTAGCTTTTATGTTTTTTACGAGAAATATTTTAATCAAAAGTAAACAAATAATCAGTTCAAAGAGAATATTTTGCTAGGGTTTCAGGGACAAAATCCTATTCCATGGAAAAAACCCTTGTCGACTTAATGAATTTACGATATACAAACGGTATATAATACGAGGTATAATATATACTCCGTTGTTATAATTGTTATCGCTAAATGAATGACCGTAATAATAATAATAATAATTATGTGTTGTTACACCATGATAATTCATGATATAGAATGAACGTGAATTTGCATTGGTAAGAATAGATGAAGGTATAGAGTCCTAATTTTTAGGGTAGATATTCCCTGAATTAGGAACTTGTGTGGGACTAAAGATGGACGTAAAGAACCCAGGTTTAGCTATAGTTGGAAACCTACTCCAATCAAATAACCTACTCTTCGTTTCGACCAAAATGTTTATAATGAACAATTTGATAATCCACGTATATTTTAAACAATAATTGCGAATCTAGTGCTGATCATTATTTTCTCCTCTTTTATTAGCCTTTGTGTTAAAGCAAAGTTAAACATACGACCTGAATGAAGGAAGTCGACCCTAAAATTAAGGGCAAATTAAAAAGAATTATTAAACCCTAGTGATTTGGTTATGGAGTAGGACATAAGCATATGGACAGCTCCATGCCTTATATTTATGATTTGTGTACGTGGATTTGAGCAAATATTAGCCTTATATACTCACTATACCAACTTATTTGAACTTATTAATCTAGTTTATTAATTATTGGAGCTTGATTGGATTTTCTGCATCTCAACTACCATTTGTTTTAGGGACCATTTAGGACGGTTTGATCGATAAATTAGTTTTTTTGTTAGGTCAAAATAATAATAATAATAATAATAATAATAATAATAATAATAATAATAATAATATAGTTCAATTCAATTCAGTAGCTCCATTAATTTCAGTTCAGTTTAACTCTTTCCAGCTGAAAAAAAAAACAGAGGCTTAGTCATGCCTCAAACTAATAGAATAATCATAATATAACGAATAAAGTAATTGTTTCACTAGATTGGCATATACAACGGTTTTATATGAGTTTTTACCGTGATGTCAGCCGATATCTTTAATCCCATAACTTGCTAGACTTGATATAGCCCATTCTTCTCTATAACTTAATCTTTTTTTCTTTTGACATGGCCTTTTCACTCTATTTCTTTTACTCACTTCAGTAACATAATTTAATCGATTTTCTAATTTCTCGAATTTCATGTTTTATCCATACCTTGTAACGTAACATTTCAAATCAATCAACTTATTAAGGTGTTAGTAGTGGATTAATTTATAAAGCTATGTAGGGTTTTCTTTAAGAAACATATTCGCGATTTTTCCAAGTATAACATATCTTGGATTCTTGGCTCGTTCTATGTTATAGGACGGTTTGCATACATAACAATTCTCGTAATCCATTACGAGTATATTGCATGGCAGAAAATGATTAACTTAAAATGTATGATGATTTTTTAGGCGGACAGTTTGAGGCACCAAACATTGCACCGGCTACATCAAATTCTGACGACACGTCAAGCAGCACGGTGTTTCCTGGCGATCGCCGAGTACTTCCACCGGCTCCGAGCATTAAGCTCGTTGTGGATGTCAACACCACGACAAGAGATTAATTTATCATGAAAAAACACAAAGGAGTATGTGTACGTAGACAGTTAAGTAGAAAGAAAAATTGGCCAATATAATTCCATAGTTCCACTTGTATAATTTTCTTATATTCTATAGTTTAATTATTATTAGCTTGAAGGTTTCATTAATTTGAAGTTTTAGATATGAGTTAAATTAGGGTTATTTGCCATGATCGCTTAAAGACATGTTTAGAAATATATAGCGTTGCTATAAAACAAGACATATACTTATAAAAGGACTGATCGAATACAAGATATGAGTAACCGATCGAAAATATCAAAACCTGAACAAAACATCTGAAATGATAACCGATCGAATACAAGATAGGAGTAATCTGAATAGTACCTGAGACCCGAATCTTACTTAATACTAACCGAATAATACCCGAACCTAAATATATCGGAACCGATAAGAACTGAACCAATTGACCTGAATGAAAAATAATTATTACATCCTAAGTGTAAAGTACAAGGTACATTTTAAGCTAATTTTTTGAAACTCGACTCAATAAAATTATGACTCGAAACTAAACAGAACTGAAATAAACCCGACCCAAACCATAATTAGGCTCGAAATAACACAAACCGATTAAAATTGCTAATCGAAATGAACCTAATCAAAATTGATCCGAAGTTAGAATTAAGATCAACCCAATTTAACTCGATTTGAAACTAAATCAAAATGAGCCATTTATTAGGTCCAGTTTTCAATGCCAATTCTCTGAACAAGTGGTATCTGATTTAGGTCCAACTCAAACATGAATACGGCGTAGGTACATGAGTTGGGCTATCAATCTTGTAGCCCATTATCTTTACCAAATGGGCCAGTAAAATACTGGACCAGACGATTCACATGTGATGCGAAATGTGTGGTTTGTTGCACATGGATAGTGGCGGAGTCGGGATTTGAGTTTAGGCGGAGAAAGGTTTAGGAGTGGCGGATGGATAATAATTTTAGGCACACTTGAAAAAAAATTCGAAAAATTTAACTTAGAAATTTCGAAAAACTCAACCGTCAGGGAGGCGACCGTCCCTGCTAGACCCTCTAACTCCACCACTGCACTTGGAGTTAACTAGAGCCCGCAAAAGTTGCCCGATTCGAGGAACCCAACACGAATCGTCGATATCCGACCCGATAGAACTTAAAATTTGGGTGATCTGAAATAGACTTAACTGGACCCGAGACTAAATTGATAACCGATAGCAGCATTATTTGTTCCAACCCGAAAATGACTTGAATCGACCCGTGAGTGAACTTGAGGATGACCTCATAGAGAATTTGCTTAATAATGGTGGAAATACGACCAAACTGGCATTCATCTTAATTGTTTTCACTTAAAACTAAAATAGTACACTTATACATTGTTTAACAAAAAATTATCAATCCAAAATTAAATACATTGGATAAAATATATGTCGATAATAAGCTGACTTGATACTATCACGATACGAATCCGATTCGACTTGTATTCATACCCGACAATGACCCAACATAAACTGTATCGGCCCGAACGTGATATGACCCGATCCGCTTTGACTCGACTCATAACCGATCCGAAGGACCGATTGTCACCTAGTGTGAAATATGAAGTCACAATTCCGTTGACTTTGGTTTCTATTTTTCATTTTTTTTAACTAGCCATTTTCATATAAAATGTTTTTAAAAACTTCGAAAATTTAACCAAAAACTTCAGATTTTTCCATTTTCAGCAGGGACTAACGCCCCTATTATCTCCCTTACTTCATCACTATTCATGGATCATGATCTGAGTTCGAACTTCATCGTTAATAAAAAACGGCCTTATTGGATGGAAATAACAAGTCACAAATTCTCATTGAAGACGGGCACTATCCGTCACAAGCTGAAGACGGATAGTGCCCCTCTCACAATATGCAAGTGGCATTATTCATGGGGTGCTCCATTTCCCCCTACTTGCCCTCCCACTTGCCTTATTATGAGAGACACTATCTGTCTTCAGCTTATTTGTCCGTTACAAGCAAGACGCTTTGATAACAAGTTCTTAAACCTAGTAACTAAGCGTGTTGATCAACCTCACAAACTTGACCTCGTCGTACGCATTTCCGTATAATTATCGTTGAAAATTTCTTCATCCAACTTTAGTCAAATTATACATACGCCTTAGCAATTAAATGCGCCTCATCTCCCTCTATATATGCGTTACCTAGCAGCATTTGTAACAACTAACAATAGTAAAACACAACTACATAAAATAATGGAAACTCAACTCAAAATCTCCCTCTTTTTAACTTGTCTTATTGTTTTTTCATGTCTATTTTCCTACTCTTGCTCGGCCGAGCTTTGCGACCCTAAAGACAAAACCGCCCTCCTTCAAATAAAAAACCGATTAGGTCCTAACACGACGTTTTTTGAGTCTTGGCAGCCTAACACTGATTGTTGTAAGTCATGGATCAACGTAGGGTGCAATGATAAGACTAATCGAGTTAAGATTCTAACGATTGGTCAAAACGATGAGCTTCAGGGTCAGATTCCCCCAGTTGTGGGAGATTTAATCGGGTTAGAGCAGCTCTGGTTTAATGATATGCCTGGCTTAACCGGTCCAATTCCCACATCCTTATCTAATCTCATAAATCTCCAAGAACTTGCCTTATCTAGAACCAACATAACCGGTTCAATACCTCCCTTCTTAGGGCGTTTGAAGAAGTTGACAACTCTCGACCTATCAGAAAACCGATTATCCGGTCCAATCCCATCTTCTCTTTCCCTTCTAACCAATCTCCAACAACTCATGCTATTCAAAAACCAACTCACCGGTTCAATCCCTGCTAGCTTCGGCTCGTTTAAAAGTCTAGTACTCATCCAAGCATATGAAAATCTACTCACCGGTCCAATCCCAAGTTCATTAAGCAAAGTCGACCTGACCTGGCTCGACCTTTCAAACAATAACCTAACCGGTGATGCATCATTTTTGTTCGGATCAAACCCAAAACTCATTTTATTAAACTTGAGCAAGAATGTTCTATCATTTGATCTCTCAAAGGTGGTATTTCCTAAAAAATTACAAGGCCTTGATTTGAGCCACAATATGATATATGGATCATTACCTAAACAACTTGCTCAATTACCGTTGGAGTTGTTTAATGTGAGCTACAACCAACTTTGTGGACCGATTCCGACCGGAAATTGGCTTAATAAGTTCAAGGCCGATTCTTTTGCCTTTAACAAGTGTCTTTGTGGTGGTCCATTAGCTGCTTGCACATAAAAGAATCGTCACACACTTTAAAACGGTCTTATATTCTCTGTACTCTGTAGTAATTATTTAATAGTAACGTATTAAAAATAAAATCATTAGATTCTCTCTTTAATTTCTTGTATTACAAACGTAAATAAATAAAAGAAAACATTTAATATTAAATTAAATGGGTTTCTAACAAAGTTAGCCCAATCTTGTGGGGTCGGGTCTTCGGACGGCATTTTGATCCGGGCAATCGTGAGTCAATTTGGTAAATAACCTGCGTTAGTATATTGACCGAAGTTGACCGTGGCGTGGTGCCCGGATGTGACCCATATCATATTAGTGAGAATTTGGGCTAGGTCATTAGGTGTTTTAAGAATGGGCCACCATGGTTCATCTTTTTTGTCTTCATGACCTTTGTTTTTAATTTCGGCCCACCGTTGTTGAATTTCGTTATCGGACCGGACCGATTCTTTGGTTTGGTAGTAGCACATAACGTAGTCCGTGACCCATTGTTTGATAGCGTCCCATAGTAGAAGTCCGTCGTTAGCGTACGGGTAATCCTCGATTGCTAGCTTAAGTCCATGTGGTGATGATTTCTCCCCGACGGCCATTCCCCTAGAAATTAATTCACATAGACGACGCGTAATCAGGATGATAATTGGTCGGATTTGTATTAGATGTAATTTATTCTAATTGAATTTTTATAATTTTAGTATTTTATCCAATTAGAATAACATAAATAAATGACTGAAACGGAGGATGTATAAGTAGGTACCTCGATATTAAATTTAGTGGTAATGCTTGCTCGTCGAACCTCTACTCTTTATCATAAACCGTAGAGCCAAACTCCATGGAATATCTCTCGGTCGAGAAAGTCGTCTCAATGATACCATTTGCATTAACAAGAGCATCTCGAGCAAGAGAATTGATCTCCATGGTGTATCGGAAATAAGGACTCATTAGCCTATAAATCGGGTACTGCACTTAGTTGTCGATTGGTTGCTATTATATATGGCTCCACGGAACAATGTGTTCGTAACCTATCATACAAATTAAATAAACGTTTTAGACTAGTCGTTAACAAGCTAATGATTCAAATCCCGTAACAACATGGGCATAAGATAAAGCAAAAGCATGGTTGAGATTTACACGACGACGTAGCATGGTTGACTTCAAAAAGACTTTTCGGCTTCGGACTCTCACGATCCACTCATATCTCAATTTTGTGTATAAGGACATTTTTGTGAATAATCACTCAACTATCCTCGACTCATGAGAGTGTCCGCAATCTAATATGGTAAATAATTCAAAACTTAAGCAAAAACAATCAAATGCAAGCAAAAATGAAGCCAAAGGGTAAGAAAAAGGCTTTATTGTGATATGGGACATAAAGGGGGAACAAATATATCATGGTTTTGTGGAGCTAAGGTTAAGCTAGCAAAACCATATGAAAGAATGCTCATTTCGAATCCCAAATAACCTAATTAGAAGTCAAGAACAATGACGAATGGCTTCTTACATTACTAATCATTAGATAATTCTCCAAAACATATTGATAAACACATGAGAATTCTTTACTTAACCTTTTCTTTTTTTTTTTATTTCAAATCTCTTCTTTTTTTTCTTTTCATTTTTCGATTCTTTTTTTTTTTTCTTTTTTTTTCATTTCTTTTGCTCTTCTTTCATCACAAATCCGGAAAACAACAAATCCGGCATACCAATTCACAATGACATTAAATTTAAGCATATCCTAAATGAGCATCTCAACACCAAAACATAGCTACTATCTTAACAAGGGTAGACAATTTGATATGTAGCTAGGGAATTATGAACATGTGAAGGGCTAAAAGAATGGGCAAATATAATCAAAGTGAAATGGCTTCAAAATGCATACAAAATGAAAGTA
>VHZZ01000126.1:280454-290665 GCA_009801015.1 Silene noctiflora
TTAAATTCATTAGTAGCAAAAGACTCACTTTGGGAGGGTAAAGAGGGGAAAGAAGAGAAGATAGGCTCACATGGGGCAATGGCGGAAGTTAAGAAAATAGGTGCTCTAGGTGCTCTTACTCTTGCTTCCTCTTGAGAAAGTTGCTCCAAACGAGCTTGAATCTCTTTCATCTCCTCTTGAATTCTCTGTCGCCACACCATCTCCCGATTTTCGGAGGCCATGTAATTCAAGAAATTTCATAGTTCCTCCCCAACCATGTAGTATACGTTCCCGTTACTCAAGCAAAGAGCCAAATAACGGGTCTCGAAGTTTAGGCCATTAAGCACAACATGGTCCAAGTGAAATTCACTAAAAGTGTATCCAAGAGAGTTGAGACCACCGACATAGGCATAAAATCGATCGAGATAGTCATGAAAAGGCTCATACACTTRTTGCGGGGCAAATCGATCCAACATTATGAACGGCCAAGATTTAATACCTACAAAATAAGTACTAAAACTACAAGAAAATGGTGAGATAAATCCAAAGGAACAAGTGTTCCCTAGGACAAAATAAAATAAAATTCAACAACTAAAGAACAAACAAAACCGTGCTCCCCGACAACGGCCCCAAAATTTGATGAGGTCGTCGCTAACCTATCAAAAATAAATTACCCTAGTAACAACAAATTAATGTAGTATTTAGGGGTCGAATCCACTGGGAGTACGGTGGTTGCTAATTAGTTATTATGGGACGAATTTTACCCCGTCGGTCACAAGTTATGGAGTTTGGTTGATTGACTTATGCAATGTAAAATATAAATGCAAACAATAAAATAAAAGTCGTCTAGGGGGTCAGTTCATACATGAAAATTGACATCTAATTTAATTATTAAACTAGTAGACACAAATAATCATCTAGGCCTAACGACACCCAGCTTTCACTTTTAGCATCGGCCTTAAATCGGATCCTAACAAGCTTTCACTAGGAGCTAGGTCGATCTATTACACATGTTAGTTCTAATACATTTTCGTGCCTCTCGTGTTATAGAATGTATAACGGGTTTTAGTCAAAAGATTATGACCATAAATCATAGACTAAACATTACAATGCAAACATGGTAGAGATGATAAGTGATTAACCAATTTAATAATTTGTTTTATTTATCAATTATACATGACTTCCCTAATCCCTAGACTAGGAAATCTAGTTACTCATGTGGAAATGATAACAAATGAAAATGCTAAACGAAAGTAAACATGCAAACATAATATAAAACTATAATGTAAAATGAAACTTGCAAATGAAATGTAAACTACAAATTAACAACAATAATAAAATGAAAACTAGAAAAGAATACCGTAATGACAATGATGAACATGAAGGAAATGAATAACTTGAACTTGAAGAACAAAAACTAAATAAACTTGAATTGGAAATTGTAAATGGAAATTGTTTGTGACAATAATAAAATACTAATCTAAACTAAACTAAACTAAGCTAACATAACTACTACTATTTAGAGAGAATTATAAGGAAAATATGTGTAGGAAGTGGTATGAGGTGTTGTTGTAAAATGATCGGACGAGGCCTAGTATTTATAGGGAGTTGAGCTTGAAACGGATGCATTAAGGGAGCTGCGTCCCCGATCGGGGACACCCAACGCCGATCGGGGACGTGGTGTTCTAGCCCGTTCCTCTTAATTTCTTCACTTAAATGTTATGGAATCCAATGTTTAATGCTTCATTCATTTTGGACTTCAAACATTTGGGTTTGACTTTGCATTGACTCCATTTGCATTTCCTTCATTAATCCACTAAATGTTCATGCAAAAACCCATGCAAATCTTCCTTCTTGGTCCAATCTTGCTTCTTAACTTAGCCTTGTATTCTACCTTGCATATCTTTGTGTATTTTAGCTCCTAAAAGCTCAAATACCTACAAAACAAGTTTAGACAAGCAAATACAACTAGAAATACAATATTAGTTCAAAAACACTATGATAAGTGCTAAATGACATAAGAAATGGAGCTAATAAAAGGGGTTAAAATGTATAAATTAAGCACTTATCACCTCCTTATATACTAATCACCTTTCCTTACTTAGTAATTACTAGTCTTATCCCAATTTCTTCTTATATCCTTATTATTTACTAATTATTATTATTAATGACCCGGGAATATAATCCTGACACCTACTAAATCACACGCCCCAATTCAAGGCACACGGCCCAAGGCTATCAACAACAGTTCCCATTTAACTTATTCACCTTATTCAAGTTATTATAATTAAACCCGTTTAACTAATTATTTGATTCGCATAGTTAACATATCTTTATATTACAAAATTACGGGGTATTACACTAATTCCCATTTAAGTCGAACCGATTAAACCAAATCCGAAAACGAACTGAATGACCTGTTTACCAAGTCTAGTCTTAGCTCTTAATGTAAATAAATATTCTTTTTCGAATAATCCACGCGGTATCGTTGAAGTTTGCCACTTTGCACGAAATACCCAAATTTTTGATTCAGAAAACTTTAAGAGGGAATAACTCGTGTTTACGAGCTCAGATAGTGAAAATTTATTTTTAAAATCGATCATCTTTCCGAGAAATACGATTTGAAAAAAAAAATCGATAAGTTTGGAACTCGTGACCAAGAGATATGGTCGCTCAAAGTTTGTTCAGTAAAAAAACTTTGACGTACAATAACTCCTCGCCACGGTATTCAAATGCGACAATTTTTTTTGTTCAGATGTTTTGATGAATTTTTAGCTAGATTGATATAGTATTTGGTGGGTTAATGAGTAATTTGGCAAACTATTAATTAAATGAGTAGGTTATCGAGTAATTGAAATGGTAAATAGACGATTTAATAGGTCAATCAAGAAACTAAATTAGTAAAGATAATAAATAAAGTCATAGTATAGACAAATGTAAAGAATTTAGGAGTACACTGTATAATTTCAAAAATATAGGGATAAAACATAGAAAACCGAAGAATTCAAGGATACACCGTATGTAGAGCAATTTATATCAATTTATACAATATTATTTGAAACGATGTCAGATCCTGTACAATGTACGATTTGGGCTCGGTAGCTGTTGCGGAAGAAGATGGTTCGGTGGTGCCGTGGTGGTGTTAACGGGGTTGGTATTTGAAACTTGTGGGTAGTTGTTTATGATTAGTAGGCTTAATGGTTGATTAGGGATTGAAATTGGTATGATGGCTTATGTTAACTGATTATTAATGATGAAGAAGATGGTTGGGTATGAATTGATAATTATTGATTATGATTTGAAATTATTGATAGTTATGACATACTAATAAGAATGGAGATATAGATAATACAAATAATTGTGTAACGTATTTTTACACAAACTTATTATAAAACGATATCTTTTAATGACCATTTTTACCAACTAAGAAAGTTGTGTTTGAATCCGTTTTACAACTATATATTGTGTAAAATAGTCTTACAAAAGACTACTCAGATTAATAAAACTCCGATAATAAAAAAACATTACCCGATAGGCCCATATTTTACCCATGGTCTAAATATTTGTACCCTAATAGGTGAACTTTAGTCACCAAAAAAAATTAATATGTTGACATTTCCTAATTTTTATCATTTGTTTTATCGATTTTTCTAACATGTGCCCCATTAATAAGTCTAATAAGGAAAGAATTGAAAGAAATTCTCATAAAAAATGCAATATAAACATAATTTTACCATAATTAAGGAGAATCTCTCCTTATTAGTCTTATTAATGTGCGCTCTTAGGCCACACATTAGAAAGACTCCATTTATAAAAAGTTAAATATCTAAATTCAAATAACTTATTCGAGAGAGTTCAAAAATAAAAAGATTTTGTCGCTTATATCATTCAACCTCGTAGTTAGTCTCTCTTAACGAGTAGACCTGATAAAATTGACCCGATCCGAATAACCGATTTGATACATGAACTCAAGACCCGAACAAAACCCGAATTCAAATTGACTCGATCCAGTATAACCCCGACCCAAATGTTTATTATTGCACACTAATTATTATCCATAAATAACTTCATACTAGTTGACCCGAATCCGAAATGACCCGATCCGGCCCGACCTTAAATGACCGGACTCGAAATAACGCGATTGACCCGTTTGCCAGGTCTATTCTTAGGATGGGTATATATGATTCAAAATTAAAGCATGGTAAATAATACTCCCAACTTTTTTTACTAGCACCGCGGCATTTTAATTTTGGCTCATCAATCTTATTTGATTCGTTTTAAAGCTTAAGATGATTATCTGTCTGTCTTGATATTTAGTTTGCCTATTTGATCATGACTATGTATAAATAGATGCTATCACTCGATAGAACCTCTAACATTGAATCATCCCAATCATTATTATTCGTACCCAAGACACTTCCTCTCACGCACCAAAAATGAAAATACACCAAAAAAGCCTCTTTCTACTCTCCATTTTTATACTCTTCTTCATTTCCTCCGAGGAATGCCATCCCGATGACAAGAAAGCCCTCTTCCAAATCAAGAAATCCTTCAACAATGCCTACTTGTTCGTCTCGTGGACACCCTACTCCGACTGTTGCACATGGTACACGACACGGTGCAATGAGCAAACCCGCATTACCGAACTCTTCATGAAAGACGATAATGAGGTAGCCGGTCGCATCCCTGATGCAGTCGGCGACCTCCCCTACCTTGAATCTCTCGGATTTATTAACCTTCCTAAAGTAATCGGTCCAATACCTCAAGCCATTGCCAAACTTAAAAACCTCAATAGCCTTTGGATTAGCCACACTAATATAACCGGTCCAATCCCGACTTATTTAAGTACGCTCACTAAACTAAACTACATCAACCTATCAGTCAACAAACTCACCGGTTCAATCCCACCTTCTCTTGCAAACCTTCCTAACCTTCAAGCCATCTTCGTAGACCGAAATCTCTTAACCGGTCCAATTCCTGATAGCTTTGGCATGTTAAAAAATAACCCTGATTTTTACCTTAGACTAGCCAAGAACCAGTTATCTGGTTCTATCCCAAAATCAATCGGCGAGGTTAACTTTACCGAGTTAGACATCTCTAGAAATAATTTAACCGGTGACGCATCCGTATTTTTTGGGAGAAACAAGGGTTTACAAAGAATTAATTTGTCTAGGAACAAATTTACGTTCGATATTACGAAAATTGAGTTTCCCAAGAGCTTGAACATTCTTGAATTGAGTCATAACAAAATATATGGAAGTCTCCCTAAATCACTTACAAAAATACCTTATTTGCAACAATTCAACGTGAGTTACAATCAATTATGTGGCCAAATTCCTAAAGGAGGGGAGCTTAATCGTTTTGATACGTATAGTTATGCTCATAATAAGTGCTTGTGTGGGGCTCCTTTGGCACCATGTAAGAAGCTTGGTGCTGCCTAAAATTAATATCGAATAATAAAAATATTTCGGTATGGTGCTCTTACACAAATTTATTATGAAATGATATTTTCATAATTATATTTACGATTTTACAGACTAATATGGTTATATTTGTATCCGTTTATGCTATCATTGAGTCTTATGCATGCAAGACTACCTAATATAATAATTAATAAATGCATGTGAGAAATTAGTCTTGTATTCGTTTACACACATTTATTTCTTATATGTTCTACTTGTAGTTTTGAAATTTTGGCAACCTTTAGGAGTCCTAGAATTAGTCTTGTACCATTTGATGTGAAAATTTCTAAGATGAAAAGTTTTCTCAATTGATACAATTCATAAACTATACAACTCGATATACAATGTTATTATACATCTAAAGTTATTTTAGTTTTTTCTTAATTACTTTTGTTAAACCCTAAACCAAAACTAACGTAATACAATTCATTTCCCTTCTCTCCCTAACTGCTTCCATATCTTTCTAACCGCTCTCCCTCACTACTACAATTTTAGGCTCCTCTTATAGTCAATTTTTAGTGTTATTCTTCTTCCTCTTTCAAACTCACTAACCCTAAAATCATCTCTATTTTGATGAATCTACTCTCAGTAACTTAATAAAATGAGGGGTATATTAGTCTCTTAGCTTCATGTCTCAAGCACCTGAGAATTGATTTTTAAAACAATTTCTAACCTGAGTAAAGATTAAGATAGCAAATTTTAAATTTTTTTTCAAGTAGGGAGCGATTATAATAGTGATGATTATGCCTGAGAGTAGTTATAAAAAAACCCAACTTCCTATTAAGACCCGTTGGACATAATGCTAGTAAATAAACATCGGAGTTGTGGTTAGGAAAGACAAATTAGAATGAACTTAATGGTATGTTTGAGAACCTTGAATTGGAATTAAATTTCGTAATTGAAATATTTGAAGTGTTTGGTAACTCCTAGAATTTGAAATTGGAATTGACTCAATTCCTTATCAATTCCAAGGTAGTTAAAATTTGGGGCTCTCAAATGTCTACCATAAAGTAGTCATTTCAATTCCATCACTTATGTTTTATTTTGTGACGCAAATTTCATCGCAATATTTTTATTTATGATATTTTTTCCGATCGCAAATATTTTTCGTGACAATATTTTTTTTTTTCAAATATAAAACATTCGATGATCTCGACCCATATCCGTCTCACCCAAGTCCAATTCCAATTCCAATTCCCTGGGTTTTCCAAACGCTATTTTGGAATTGGATTTAGAAGTGAATTCCAACATTAGGATTTTTACAATTGAAATCATGAAAATAAAATTAATTCCGCGTTTTCAAACATTACCTAAAAATTTTCAAAAATCGGTGCTATGTCCAACATATCAACCAAAGCAAAGAATTGACTTTAATTCTCGACTTTACTTATTCATTTTCCTGTAGAAAAAAAAGGCATGCGGCTGAAATAAGTCACTTAGAATACCTACTCGGTATAAAAACTAAAAGTGTACGAGAATATGGTCGAGTTGATTAGGCTAAAAATACAATTACAAGTAAACCAATTAATGAAACATATGGGTATGATAATATTATCTTTTTTATTTTACACAAATTGTTACCTAAGGCAGCCTTACGCATGAAACTAACCCAACAACAATAAGCCTAGTTAAATACTTAGACAAATATATAAAAATAATTATTTATCTTATTAACTTAATATTTTATATTGATAACTGGTAAATTTAAATACGTAGAAAGTCATTCTAAAATTGTAAGTTTTCAAACTAAACTAAAAATAAAATAAATATAACGAAATTACTTTGAATTACTCTTTTATTGGGCCTTACTCCTATAGTCCTATGGAGGATTTGCTTTTTTTTTTTTTTTTTTTTTTTTTTTTTTTTTTCTAATTTAAAATGGGCCAAAGGAGTATACCATATACCACAACTATTACTAGTGTCTAGAGTGTCCTCTAATGACACCATTTTTTATTTTTTTAACTTAAAAGCCCAAAGTATAAATAACGTCCATTTCTGGTCACATTATACACATGCTCTAACTATTTGTAGTCTAAATCATTGACGGATTTATTTTTCAGTAACTCTTTTATAGAACCGTTCAGTTCTATAGCATATGTGATATGACGGACCCAAAAGGAGATAAGTCAAAAAAAAAAAAAAAATTATTTATATTTTAATTTTATTTTAACGATCCGACATTTTATGATGAAAATTAACATATCTAAATATACAATTTATTAATATAAAATCTAGATTATTAAAATAAAATAATTTTTTACAAGTTTATTAAATAATTTATTTGGACTTTTAGTTATTGAGCTAGTCTTATGCATAAAGTGGTCTTATACAACAATTTGTGTTTATAATTTTGAGGAAATTACTCCATGTCGGTCAGATGCAACAGTCTTCAACAAGATAATCATGTGAGGTTTACATGAAATGAAACATCTATTTATATGAAAATATCGATCCCTGATGCTATTCTATCCTAGCTTATTCTCTATATAAGGAAAGAGGGATTCAAACCGCAGACTCCAATAACTATTATACCTTAATCTTAATCACTAGAATATGATATTTTAGATAAACTCCAATTGTTTGAGAGCATTTAAAAGATAAAAGGTCTTGTGGCTCATATCACTCGACCTTGACCTTGATATTTAGGGTTATGTACCATTATAAATAGGTGTATCCCTTACAAGAATCACTCACACTACATCTATCATACCAATCATTATTTCCTACAATGAAAATACACAAAAACATCTTTTCACTCTCCATCTTAATACTTTTCTTCATTTCCTCCGCTCTTTCGGCCGAGCGATGCCATCCCGATGACAAGAAAACCCTCTTCCGAATCAAACAAGCCTTCAACAATGCCTACGAGTTCGCCTCGTGGACACCTGACTCCGACTGTTGTGAGTGGTACTTGGTAAAGTGCGACGAGCGAACCAACCGCATTACCGACCTCTTCGTTGATGGCGACAATGAGGTAGCCGGCCACATCCCT
Organism: Silene noctiflora; assembly: GCA_009801015.1. NCBI lineage: Eukaryota > Viridiplantae > Streptophyta > Magnoliopsida > Caryophyllales > Caryophyllaceae > Silene > Silene noctiflora. The sequence goes on from VHZZ01000126.1 coordinate 288,888, forward strand.
GATGCAGTCGGCGACCTCCCTTACCTCGAATTCCTTAGATTTCTTAACCTTCCTAAATTAACCGGTCCAATACCTCTAGCTGTTGTCAAACTTAAAAACCTTAAAACCCTTTGGATTAGTCACACTAATATAACCGGTCAAATCCCGGCTTTTTTAAGTAAGCTCACTAAACTAGACTATATCAACCTTTCAGTCAACAAACTTACCGGTTCAATCCCACCTTCTCTTGCTAACCTTCCTAACCTCGAAACCATCTTCGTAGAACGCAATTACCTAACCGGTCCAATCCCTGATAGCTTTGGCCGGTTCAAGAATAACCCTGATTTTTACCTTAGACTAGCCAAAAACCAGTTATCTGGTCCTATCCCAAAATCATTAGGCGAGGTCAATTTTACCGAGTTAGACATCTCTAGAAACACTTTAACCGGTGATGCCTCCGTATTTTTCGGGAAAAACAAGGGTTTACAAAGAATTAATTTGTCTAGGAACAAATTTACGTTCGATATGAGCAAACTTGAGTTCCCAAAGAGCTTGAACGAACTTGAATTAAGTCATAACAAAATATATGGAAGTCTCCCAAAATCACTTACAAAGATACCTTATTTACAAGAATTCAACGTGAGTTACAATCAATTATGTGGCCAAATTCCTCAAGGAGGAGAGCTTAATCGTTTTGATAAGTATAGTTATGCTCATAACAAGTGCTTGTGTGGGGCTCCTTTGGCACCATGTAAAAAGCTTGGTGCTATGACTACTATCTAAAATGAATATTATTATTATTACAAAAAATGTGGGAGATGTATGATGTGATAAATAATGTATGGATGTGGAAAGTGGATTATCTCAAAATTGTGTACTTACTTCCACAATCATTGTACTTGAATTGATTATTGATTTAGGGATGATGTTGTTGACATGTTGTTAAGGTTAAGTGTTATTTTAATTTTATTTTTTTTATTAGGAAAGGTAATTAGGTGATTGATCTTTTCTAGTAGGATCAGCCTATTTCATCTTTTCGGACGATAGGGGGTAATGAAAGTTGATGACTTCCAACCCACCTTGACTAATTAAGAAGGACATGAATGTCCCAAATTTACCCTAAAGTTAGTTACTTTATTGGTCTCAAGAAAACAATGAGTAAATTTCACTTTTGTGAAAGTAGAACTTTCGACCCTAATGTCAGCGATCAAAGAAGAAATTTCAGAGGGTACATTCTGATCCACGTTCCACATATAGAGTTAATAACACAAAGATTATCTCCTACAATAGTTACAAGGTCAAAACCAAAAGTTTTAGTTGCAACAACGCTTTTTCCAAGCGCAAAATTTTCCACTAAAAGAACAATAACTTGATCGCAAGATTTAGCAACTAATAACAATAATTTACCATCATGATCTCTAATATTAAAGCCTAGAGGAGCATTTTTGTCATGTTTAAAACCATCAAAATTGATCTTTGTAAAATTACTTGTGGCTTATGCTAGACAATAATATTATTACTAGCTACAATTATTAAAACCATGATGTCTATGCATTGGATTTGTGTCTTTGTTATCAAAATTCATATACATAAGAGTAAACCATAAAAAAAGTGATCTCGAAATGGCTTGTTTGATACTTTGTACATTTACCACAATGTTCTCAAAAATAAATTTATTTTTATTAAACTACAAATTCCACCAAATAAAAATGGTCATTTGGAACGGCTTAAGGGAAATAGAGTCCTTTTCAGCATTCAATCTATACAATATAGTTAAAAGGCTACTTAAAGCATTTAAT
>VHZZ01000126.1:300566-311697 GCA_009801015.1 Silene noctiflora
GCGTAGTCAGCAACCATCATAGTCATTACCTGCTAAACAACTTGCTCACCATCCCTGAATGGATCATCACAGTATTCAAAACATTACCGGGGTCAGTCAGTTGAACACCTATATACAGTATAACGTAAACAACAAGTAAAGTATCACGCACCGCCACCACCAACACCAACCATCACCACACCACACCACATCACATCACAAGTAACCGACTATACACCAAAGTATGTAGCCATGCCAGTGGAAGACAGCAGCCAACCACCTAATCTACCCACAATACCCAAGTCCCTTAATGTGCCCATCCCCCCTACGCTGAGAGAACGCAGGAGGCGAACAATGGGGGTGAGACCACCTCTCACAATGGCTCACAAACAATATCACAATATCAATCACAACCATCATACCAACTCCGCCATCACAATACATCACAATCATGAAATCACATCATAGAATACATCATCACATTAATATGCATATAGTTCAACATACAACTGAGTAGGAAAGCCTACCTTATCAGCAAACAGGAACAATCAAGTGATCATAAATCTTCTTCTGCGAATTCTCCTCCTATAACGCATTAAATGTATCCAATTAAGACAAAGTCCTCACAAAACCCCCCAAATCAGAATTTAGGGTTCATACAACAAAGTAAAAGACTCAATCCGACACTTACCTTTGCGAATCCGATCTTAAGACACGTAGAAACACCAACAATCGCTTAGATTCACGCCGCGGAAGTGAAGAATAGAAGGAGACGCAGTAACGGAGTTTAGGTTTTTGTTTTGAAAGCGCAAAAGTGAATTACTGCTTCCCGTTCTAATATTTATACTTTCCGCGGAAAAACCCGATACGAACCGGACACTCGACCAAGTACACGACACTCGACCGAGTAGAAGACACTCGACTGAGTGCAATGCACTCGACCGAGTGCAGGCCACTCGACCGAGTGCGTCGCACTCGTCCGAGTTCCCCACTCCCGAACACTGACAGTCTGACACAACGGGGCACTCGGTCGAGTATTCTGCACTCTGTCGAGTGTCCTTATACTGAAAATACCGAGTATTACAGTAGCGCCAACATTTTGTGTCATCTGATGGTACCAACTCATTTTCCTAAGCTAAGCAGTGAATCGGAAAACAAATTTAAAGAACATAAAGATCAATTGGTAATCACGGCTGTCACCACTAGTGTAACTTTGCTAGCATGTAAATGTTGAATTATTTAGCGGCCTTGCTTGAAATATAAAGAAAAGGATAATGATACGGCGTCTCTGGGTGGCGCCTAATTTCGGCGCCACTCTCTCACATACACCCCTTGTTATTGAGACCCCCCACTTATTGTATGTGATATACTCATTAATATTGAGGTCCCCATAAGGGATAAATGTGAGAAGATGCCGCCGAGATTGGGCGCCACCCGGTGGCGCTAACTCATTTTCCTAAAGGAAATTGTGCGGAAAGTTAAGAAAATTGTGGACATGTGCTCGTTCCGTCTTACCCATTTTTTTATATTTCCTTTTTGACGCTATTCAATAGCTGAGACAATCTGTAATATAATTTCTAATATATAACATAAAATATAGTCACGTGAGATCTTTTTTTAATCGTCCAAATGAGTATATTAAGAATATAACGGATAAAGTAAAAGCAAAATGATTAAAAAATTAGCAAGCCTTAATCTCATCTATCTAAATTCTAATTAGAGTATTCTGTATTATTTTACCGGCTTTACATTTAAACTATATAACTCGTCTTAAGAAAGACCTATCGAAGTAAAAAAAAAGAAGCAATATAAATAAGAAAAAAACTTGCGTCCTCCCTACACAGAAAGAAGAAAGACCAAAATAGAAATTAAATATTGTAAAATCCTCTTTTGGGTGTACGGAGGACGTACTTAGAATCATGGTTTTAAATCTCGACCGAGACGTATTGTATCGCCCGAGATGTATCGGTATCGGAGGCCGGCGATACGAGATATCCCGAGATGTATCGGGCAAATTGAAAACAAGAAAGTATCGGCTGAAATGATCGATTTATAACGTGTATCGGCCAACTCGGCCCGATACAGGCCGCGATGAACCCGATATGAACGAGTTATAACTTGTCCCGTCCAAGTTTTTTAACGAAAAGCTCTTAGAAACTGTATAGCATTGGTCAAATTAATTAAATTGAATAGAATTAATCTTAACTTTATATGAAATAGTTAATAGATGATGAAATATCTACAAAAGCTTGTAAAATAAATATCACTGCGATAACAGCGATTCGGAGCGCAACGGCCGAATCGAGGACAATTTCGCGACTCCGTTATCGCGATCGATACCGCTATTTAAAACCCTGCTTAGAATGTACGCAAGTACTTCTCTATAAATAAATAAGGGTCGAGACTCACTAGAAGCTCACACACTACCTCATTCTAATCATGATGATACACCAAAACATCTTTGTACTCTCCATCCTAATACTCTTTTCCATTTTCTCCACTATTTCTGCCGAACGATGTCATCCCGATGATAAAAAAGCCCTCTTGCAAATCAAACGAGCCTTTAACAATGCCGGCAAGTTCGCCTCGTTAAAACCCGACACCGATTGTTGTGAATGGTACTTAATTGAGTGTGATGAGAGCACTAATCGTGTTCGCACCTTATCGGTCACAAACGAAACTGAGGTTGCCGGCCACATCCCTGATGCAGTCGGCGACCTCCCCTATCTCGAACACGTCTACTTCACTAGCCTTCCTAACCTAATCGGTCCAATACCTGAAGCTCTTACCAAACTTAGAAACCTCAAGAGCCTTACAATTAGTTACACTAGTATAACCGGTCCAATCCCCGGTTTTTTAAGTAAGCTCACTAAGCTAGACGCAATTGATCTATCATACAACAAACACACCGGTTCAATCCCGGCATCTCTTGCAAACCTTCCTATTCTCCAAAACCTCCTTCTAGAACATAATTTCCTAAGTGGTCCAATCCCTGATATCTTTGCTCGGTTCAAAAATAAGCATGATTTTAACCTTAGACTAGCCAGGAACTATTTATCTGGTCCCATCCCAAAATCATTTGGCGAGATTAACTTTTTTGAACTAGACATTTCTAAGAATAGTTTAACCGGTGATGCCTCCCTATTTTTTGGGAAAAAAAAGAGTGTGCTAAGAGCCGATTTGTCTAGGAACAAATTTACGTTCGATATGACCAAAGTGGTGTTTCCCAAGAGCTTGGGCATTCTTGATTTAAGTCATAACAATATATACGGAAGTCTGCCTAAATCACTTACAAAAATTCATGGTTTGATGGAATTCAACGTGAGTTATAATCAATTATGTGGCCAAATTCCTAAAGGAGATGTGCTTAATCGGTTCGACGAGTCGAGTTACGTTCATAACAAGTGCTTATGTGGGGCTCCTTTGGCACCATGTAAGAAGTTCGGTGCTACCTAAAATGAATATTACAAATTCTTATTCCAGACGGAAATATCCGTCTTAAATTTAAGACAAGTCAAATTTACGGAATGGATATTATTTATTACAAAGTGTGGGAGATGTGTGATGTGATTAGTAATGTGTGGATGTGGAAAATCGATTACCTCTAAATTGTACTTCCACAATCATTGTACTTGTTTATTAATTTATGAGTTATGTATTACCGAATAATAGTTCTTGCGGCGTGGTGGGTGACAGGCGATTCCTAGTCTTAATTTCTCCATTAAAATGATTTGTTTGCTAGATCAATTATCACTAAAAAACTATTATCATTGATTGTTTCGGTAGACATGTTAGCCGACATGATAAAAATTTGAAATTGAGGTTTTAAAATAATAAAAATAAAATAAAAATAAAATAAAATCATAAGCATTATTGAAAAGAAACACACATCTAATTGCTTAGCAAAAAGATTGATTGTGGATAATGTTTCCGCGGACGAGCATTCAAATTTGTTTCATATTCGTAAAGTGTCATCTTTCCAAAAAAAAGAAGGCACCACGTGAATTCATAATCACGGATTTTGTTAGACAAATAGACGGGTACCGGAAAAATTGATATAAATATAACGAAATGATAATGGCTTTATTTAAAAAATTAAAAGAGGAAATAAATTTTTATAATATATAGTGTAATTTAGCCTTGAATTTCTTATGCCCTTGTTTTTTTTTTGCTAATTTCAGCTCGTTTCATTTCTGTTCACGCTATTTATCAGTTCAGCTCAATTCAACTCATCTCTTCATAATTAACTCTTATTTCAGCTCTATTCAATTTAGCTCAGTTCCATTCAATTAAGTTCACTTCAGCTCAGTTCCATTAAGTTTAATTCAGCTCCGTTTAGCAGAAAGAATAGGCCTAAGTCGTGTTACGTTCATAACAAATGCTTATGTGGTGCCCCTTTAGCACCATGTGAGAAGTTTGATGCTACCTAAAATGAATATCACAACTTCTTATTTCGAGCAAAAATATCTTTTAAAATTTAAAACGAGTCATATTTGTGGAATGGATGTTATTACTATATATATAGTATGGGAGTTGTGTGATGTGATAAATAATGTGTGGATGTGGAAAATCGATTACCTGAGCAATTTTAAATCTTTTTCCATGGTGGTAGACTGTTAGTCAAACCGGATAACACTTTCAATTATACTTGGGCCTCGTTTTTTCTTTTGTCAGTTTAATTTTAGCTCATTTAAGCTCACTTCAGTTCAATTCAGCTTAGTTTATTTCAGCTCTTTTCATTTCATCAAATTTTGATTCAGTTCACTTCAATTCAATACAGTACATTTAAGCTCAATTCAGTTTAATTTAGCTTTATTCGGCCTAAAATAACAATATATTTTCTCACGCTTGAGATTTCTATTCTAATGACCCTCCAATAAAGTAGTCCGTCACGTTTACATCCCGTTGAATCATAGACATTTATTTTATGCATAATGGGAGGTCTATTTCGTCATTTGGACTCTATTTTAAAAATGGGTTAATTATGTGACATCGACCTTACGATGCAAAAACGTGCCATCATAATTATGATGATAAAACACTAAATATTCAATCTTTTTAGACAATCTCTTATTCTAAATGGATGCATCATTCTTAAATATAAAATGAGTTAAATAAAAAAATGGGATAAAAAAATCGAATGCCTAGAATGTGATAAAAACGTGTTTCATATACGTATATATTGATAGAACTTAACCCATTTTAAATTTAAAATTAATATGACTGACTTAAATAAAACCAGCTGAGCTCTTTAAATTTTACGAGATAAACTCTCGTTTTATACCTTTTATTCCAATAAATTGTAGGTGAGGTGATTTAGGAAAAAAAAAAACAAGTATAATTCATTTAAATAGAATTAGTTGTTTACTATGGAGACGTACCTGGGTACACTAGTACGGATACTCCTCCTAAAAAGCCGTCCCGTGTCTGATATCGTGTCCGATACGGCACTTGTCTGACACATGATTTTGGATACCTATAAACGAGGAATGAGATGTCGAAAGACTGAAAAAGGTTGATTAGAAGTTGATTTTAGGTAGGAAATGAGAACAAGTTACATTCAAAATCAAATTTTACCTTTAATATCAAATACATTTACAAAAATAATATTGTATGCTATGTATAACTACCAAATATATATTTTAATAAATTCAAATTACGTGTCTTGTATCCTAAATTTTATGGGATGCCGTATCGCGTATTCGTGTCTGCGTCCGTTTTAATGCTACCTAAGGACACGTCACACACGTTAGAAAAACCGATTTAAGATAATACAAACAAAATATAAAAGAAAATTTGTGTGGAATTGTGAGGTCGATCAACTTACACTTTGTATATCCCATCATCGAACGAAAATTTGTGTGGAATTACGTGTCTTGTGTCCTAAATTGTTGTACGGTTACACTTAGTGTACAGTATTTTTTATACACCACCAATAACAATATGACATGTGGTAGAATTTTTATTACTTTTTAAAGGTAAAATGAAGAGATGGAATTTTAGTAAGGTTGGAAAGAAATAACTCGAGAATCTTGATTGAGAGGGGAAAAAATTTGGAGGTAAAATTTTAAGGAAATATTTGTCTTTTTTAAGTTAACTTCTGGTATTTTAATATAATAATAACTTAATTAAATTAATACTAGTAAAAAAATGGATTTCACAATTACTTTTAACATACTCTGCCATGAATAAACATTTACAACCAAAAAAATGTTACCAGCAAAAAATAAATCAATTAACAAATTCTGTTAAATTTTGCATAAAACGATTTTACACCCATATAATGAAAAATCKTTCGACGAAAAATTTATTAACAGATAAAAATATTTATTTAGTAATTTAAGAAATTTTAATGAAATAATTGATGAATTGTAAAGAAAAATAAAAAAATAAAAATAAAAAAATTGGGAGCTACGTTTGTTTTTATTTTCAAATAGATATGACTTGCAAATATTTGGCCAGATTCTAAAAATGGAATATAAGAGATATTCTATTATTAACCCACATATACTATGTGTCAAAATATTATTCGTGGTGTATAAATGATTCTATACACTGAGTGTAACCGTAGCCTTTTCGTGCAAAAAAGATCTTCGAGCTCAAATTAGAAATCTTTACGTCACAAAATAACACATTCTTGTTTAATATAAGTATATCCGATTTAGATTTAGACCTTGTTTAGTAAACAATATATTAGCTTAAATATAGTCATAAGAGATTTAGTGCAATAAAAATATCAAATTTTTATAATTTTTAATAGGATATAAATAAAGCTATGAACAAAATAAAATGTACATTAACAATTTTGAAAAAGTAAACGTAAAGAAATAGGTGAGAAGACGATAATAGTTGTCTTGTGCAAAAAAGAGATCAACGAGCACAAATCAGAAAGTTTTACATTACAAAGTACACAAATTCTGTTTTAAAACAAGTATATATACCGGACTTCAAAAATTCGGATATATTAGATAAAGTAAAAGCAAAATGATCAAAAGATTAGCAAGTTTTAATTTCACCTATCTAAACAGAATTTTTTTATGTTAATTTATCGACTTTAAATATAAACTTTATATAAAACACTTCTTAAGAAATACTCGACGAAGTAAAAATAAGCAATATAAATAGTGTCGAGACACACAGACTACCTCATTCTAATCATTATTCCCTACACACTTCCCTCTCACCCACAAACAATGAAAATACACCAAAACATTTTTGTACTCTCCATCTTAATAATCTTCTTCATTTCCTCCACTATTTCTGCCGAACGATGTCATCCCGATGATAAAAAAGCCCTCTTGGAAATCAAACGAGCCTTTAACAATGCCGGCAAGTTCGCCTCGTTAAAACCCGACACCGATTGTTGTGAATGGTACTTAATTCAATGTGATGAGAGCACTAACCGTGTTCGAACCTTATCGATCATAAATGAAACTGAGGTAGCCGGCCGCATCCCTGATGCAGTCGGCGACCTCCCCTATCTCGAACAGATCTACTTTACTAGCCTTCCTAACCTAATCGGTCCAATACCTCAAGCTCTTACCAAACTTAAAAACCTTAAGGGCCTTTCGATTAGTTCCACTAGTATAACCGGTCCAATCCCCGGTTTTTTAAGTAAGCTCACTAATCTAGAAGAAATTGGTCTAGTATACAACAAACTTACCGGTTCAATCCCAACCACTCTTGCAGACCTTCCTATTCTCCAAAACCTGTTTCTAGAACATAATCTCCTAAGCGGTCCAATTCCTGATATCTTTGCTCGGTTCAAAAATAAGCATAATTTTTTCCTTGGACTAGCCAAGAACAATTTATCTGGTCCCATCCCAAAATCATTTGGCGAGGTTAACTTTCTCGATCTAGACCTTTCTGGGAATAGTTTAACCGGTGACGCCTCCCTATTTTTCGGGAAAAAAAAGAGTCTGGGAGGAGCCGTTTTGTCTAGGAACAAATTTACGTTCGATATGACCAAAGTGGTGTTTCCCAAGAGCTTGGCCATTCTTGAATTAAGTCATAACAAAATATACGGAAGTCTGCCTAAATCACTTGCAAATATTAGTTTGATGGTATTCAACGTGAGTTATAATCAATTATGTGGCCAAATTCCTAAAGGAGATGGGCTTATTTTGTTCGACGAGTCGAGTTACGTTCATAACAAGTGCTTGTGTGGCGCCCCTTTGGCACCATGTAAGAAGCTTGGTAATAACATCTAAATAAATTAATTGTGCGAATTGTCTTAACTGAAGACAGTCTGTCTTCAGTAAGAATTTGTGATTGTACGAGGGAAGTTTGTATAACACGAACCGTCTTCGGTAAGAATTTGTGATTGTATGTGGGAAGTTTGTGTAACACGTTTGTGTGACGATGTGATGAATAATATATGGATGTGGAAACTCGATTAGCTCTAAATTATGTACTAGTTCCATACTCATGTACTTGATTATTGATATTAATCATTTTATTTTCAATGCATTCAAAATTTATGAGTTAAATTGAATCTAGTTGTGTTAGATTCGATGGATTAGATTATTATAATCTCTGAGAAATGATTGTGATTGAGAGAGTATAAATTAAAATATTCAATGAAATGATTGTGATTGAGAGAGTATAAATTAAAAAGATTATATGCTTAATTTCTTTGTGGACGGTAAATTGTTGAAGAAATTTAGGCACTGTAGTTTTAGACCTAATTTTTGTTATTATAAGTCCAATTCAGCTTGATAAGATTTTAACTATTATTTTTCGACTTAATAAGAAAAATCACGTATTTTTCGACTCTTTGCATGTTAGCACGGTTTCGGGTCCAGTATAATATTGTGGCGGACGCAGATCAGAACACTTGAGCAAGAATTGTAGCCGTAATGTTTTCCATTCCCATGGCACAGACGTAACGAGCGGGATACTGCTAAGTTGAAGACTCGATCTTCATTTTCAGCCGACCATTTAACTTTTCTTTACATGTACAAGGAGACTGTTAATCTGTTGTAGTAGCTAATTTTAGCTCACCTGATCTAGTTTGATGACTTTTATTATTCGACCTACAAAAAAACCCGTCTTTTTCTTAACCCTAACAGACCCGACCCGAAAATGACCCATTCTAAAACCACCCAACCCAAAAAAGACCCGACAAAATATAACTCTAATTGAACCGAAAAGATATGAAATGACATTTTCTCTCTTATTCATTGACCCAAAAATGACCCGACCCAAAATAACCCGACCCGCTTGACCCGAAACTGACCCGCCTACAAACCCGCAATAGACCCGAAAGCCGAAATGACCCGAGCTGACCCGAAATCAATGAATGACTCGAACTGATCCGGCCCGATCCGGCCCAACCCAAACCCGACCCCTTGACCCGTTTTGCCAAGTCTAATTATACTCAATAGTCCCTCACGTTCTTCATCTCATTCCCATTGTCTCGTAGACATGACCCACACGGCTACATGCATGATGCATTGATACATTTCTTTTATTATACTCGTCACTTTTACGCATAATGGGCATAATGACCCACACGGCTACGTACATCTTATTGTCTCGTAGACATTTAGGGTTTCTGTTGGTACAAATTCTGGTATAGGACGGTCTCACCCGTGAGATGGTCCATTTTTATAAATAAAAAGTGGCTTATTTATTGCTAATAAATGAGTTATCTATTTATATAATGGGACTATCTCATACTGTGAGACGGTTTTAAGGAATAACTATTGTTCTGTTGGAAGGACATTTTGTCATTGGATGCTATTTGAAATTAATTATGGAAAAACGTGCCTAACATTGTGATGAGAAAACAATATTCAAATTAATGGTTAAGAAACTAACTATACCGGCCAAAAAACTAAACGGATGGTTGAACTTGTTTTTTGACATGATATCAATCCACACTTTAGTTATGAAGGACATTCATGTGGACCAATTTAGATCAGTCAAACGGGTCAGTCAGATCGGATTTGGGTTGTTCAGTTTGAGTGAGGTTATTTTCAGAAACGAAATTTGAATCCGGTCGAGTAAATTCTGGTTTGATCAGTTATCATCAAGTTTTGTACGTTTTGGTTTCGAGTACTTTTTGGTTTTGAGTGTAGTCCACACTCCACAAGTCCACAGCATGTGAATCGTGCCAGGAAACATTGATTGAACTTCTAATATTGGCCTTTTATAGTTATTGGCAATTCTCATTTGTGACGGAAGGTATCCATCACTTTGAGAAGACGGGTACCACTTTTACTCACAAATGACCCATGAGAGGAGAGAGGAAAGCAAGTGAAGGGGTGCCCCACCTTTTGCTTTATTCGTTTTGTGAGTGACATTACCCGTCACAAATACCGACCCGTCACAAGGGAGACGCTTTCATTTATTGTGGGCTTTAGCTTTCATTGTGAAAAATTCTAAATCCGATCTGTTAGTTTTATGAATAAGTGGAAAACCATCGCATGGTTTAGATTTTAAATAAGGAGTTGTTCTTTTTTGTGATGGAAGAAATGTGATTATTTTGTGATAAAAAATAACAATTCACAAATTTTTATATATTTATCAGATAATAGTTATAATCTATCATAAAATGGTCACATTTTTCGGTCACAAACTTGTGACGTGTCATATATGAGTATTTACATTAAATAACATAGTGTAGTTGACATTGGATTGTACATTCATGTCAGGCATGACATAGTGGCAATTTCAGAAATTGGCAATTCAATAAGTTATTCTAAAACGGTCTTACAAGTTTATACAATTAATAAAATACATATGCTAAGGCTCTAATTTGTCCAACATGCCAAAAAAAAAAAAAAAAAAAAAAAAAAAAAAGTACTTCCTCTGTTTCAGTCAATTGTTAAATGACAAGTGCATTAAAATGAGTGTTAAAGATCAAATTGATCATCAAATGTATTCCTAAAATAGAAAGGATAATAATTAATTGAGACATCTTAAAATGAAATATGATAACAAATTATTGGGACTAAAGGGTAAATAAACAACAAAATTACTAAAGATCGCCCCTAAATTACTCATCTCGCCCCTAAAATTTGTTTTTTCTTCCAATTTTGTCCTTTGCTAAAAAAACATTTAGTTAAATAATACTTTATGTATTTTATTAAAACCGTGTCATAAATTTGAGACCGTCTCGGTTTTTAAAATTGTTATCGTTTCGTTT
>VHZZ01000127.1:168400-179671 GCA_009801015.1 Silene noctiflora
CCGGACTTCTTGGGGCGAAACCCGCAAATATTCCCATAGAACCCAACCATCAACTTGCTTTATCAACAACCCCGCTGTTAACAGACCCCCAGCCGTATCGAAGGCTTGTTGGACGGTTAGTTTACCTWTCGATAACACGCCCCGAACTCATCTACTCGGTCCACATCTTGGCTCAATTTATGAATGCGCCTCGKAAAGCTCATTGGGATGCAGCCTTACAGGTTGTAAGGTACTTAAAGAAGTCACCAGGACAGGGTATTCTTTTACGATCCGAGAACAACCTTCGGCTACAGGCTTATTACGACTCTGATTATGCCAGCTGCCCCATAAGCTGCCGATCCGTTTCTGCTTACATTGTTTACCTCGGGTCATCTCCAATTTCCTGGAAGACAAAGAAACAAAACATTGTCTCCCGYTCATCTTCCGAGGCCGAATATCGTGCCATGGCACAAGCCACGTGCGAGCTCAAATGGTTAAAGGGAATACTGGAATCCCTTGGCATCCCTCACACGGCACCTATACAATTACATTGCGATAATCAATCCGCGATGCATATTGCCAAGAATGTCGTCTTTCATGAACGGACCAAACACATTGAGATCGATTGTCATTTTATTCGTGACGAAATTCTAAACGGAGTTATTACTACTCCTTATGTTCATACAAGAAGTCAGCTCGCCGACATCTTCACTAAAGCTCTCGGACGACCATCTTTCGACGAGTTGCTCTCTAAGTTGGGCGTTTCAAACTTACACGCTCCAACTTAAGGGGGGGTAATAGAATCCTGCGGTTAAGGCAACAAAGTACCGTTAACAARAAGACCAAAATCAAGCTCCAAGGAGCCGTTGCATATAATTGTGAATCATACCCAAATGATTCCTTTCCCTTATTTAGCTTATACTCTCCTTATTTTACTCAAACTTATCTTGTATAAATAGAAGAAGGATGACAAAGGTGTAAACACAATATACATTCAGAGAATAATAAGATCATCAAAGTTATACGATTATCAAATTCATTATTATCAGTTACTTTTTCAGGTTTCAGTTAAATTTTTAGTTTTCGACTATCTTTTCAGATTTTAGCTACCTTTTCAGTTAATTTTAACTAAAAAAGCTATGTTGTTATTTAAAAGCCTGTTGTTCTGTCATGTTGTGCTTCTCTCTAATTGTATTCATATTGTTGCAAAAGTCCTCCCGATATTGAACTACTCTATGCATAAAAACGAAAGCTTTAGTGGGTGATGTTTTAGATGATCCTTTATGTTTTAGATGCATTGATTGATTATATCGACTATTTGTTTTCTAATTCTTTTCTTTCAAATTTCCTGTTTTGACATTCATTTATGCGATCTACATTCGTCTTTGTATTCGTTTGATTTGTTTTGTTCATTTGTTTCCAATTTACGTGTAATTAATGTAAATTTCTACTTTGATTCATTAATTTGCTTGTCTAAATCCATCGACGTAGTGTAATCTCACATGTTAGAATTAATACAATGGATTTTGCATTTCATGAATTTAATCGATATAAATCGATCAATGCATATGAGTCTTTATCTTTAGTGTACATTTCACATTTTGCTTTGTGCTTAATTTGACATAGCATAAAGTTGATTCGAACGGTTACCAAATTTCCACAATAATTTAGTGGCGACTCCTAATTGCAGGCTTGCTTGTTCGAACCTTTCACCGATTTCTTTGCCTCTCAAATCGATTACGAACCTTTCTCATGTTGCTTTGTGCTTAATTTAACATAGCATTAAGTTTTACACGATATTCAATTAGATTATAAGCTGATTTTACATGAAAAAGTATTCTATGCTAATTATGTTAGAACCATTAATTGAAAAAACCGTCAATTTTTTTAACCCCTCCTAAATTTCAATAATTAGAAGTCCCGAAAGCTAATTTTTATAACTAACCCATCCTGAATTTGCTTTTGATTTTTATAACTAACCCATCCTGAATTTGTTTTTGTTTTTTTGTAAGTTTTTAATAGAAGCCAAGTAATTTAAGTCAATTGTCATCTATTTTCGTTTTGGGATGTATCAATTAATTGTTATCTATTTCTATTTTTGGTAATATTTGACAAGTGGACTTGTGATATGAGCAAGTGGACTTGTGAGTGAACTCATTACTTTATCAATAATTTTTTTCTTCTTTTTCCCATTTTCTTGGCCTTTGTTCCAAAATAAATAGATAAATGTTGGAAGGAAAAGGGTATTACATATGCAAAATGACATCATTTAGACATGACTTGTTCCATTTAATCAATCACCTAATGATCAACATCCAAGTAGCTCAAATAATTTTTTTTTTTTGACTAGGTGCTAAATATGATCAAATTGACTAAACAAATTGACAACTTGGGATAAGAACGTGCATGTGCAGACACAAAACTTGTCCAAGCCAACCTATCATTAACGTGTTTGACATTCAACATTCTAATTTCTAGCTATCTCTCTTTTTTCTCTTCCAACAAACAAGAGAAAAACATAGACACCTCTCACACCTCTTTTTTTTTTTTTTTTTTTTTTTTTTTTACAAAAGATCCATACACACATAATTATTATCTAAGAAAAGGGTGTTTAATTTGATCAAATCATCATTTTCGTTAATTCTCGACCCTCCGATCAAAAATATGCCTTTGGGTAGGCTTGAAGTTTTTCTTGTCAGCGCTAAAGGCCTTGACAATTGTGATTTTCTCTGTAATTTTTTTTTATCTCTTCTTTCCCTTTTTTTTCGTTTATTATTTTATTTTATTTGTGGAATTTGAGGTTTTATATATGTTTTCTATTTTTTTCCAAAGTTTGTACGTTAGATTTCCATGCATTATTTCATCCTTTGAATATGGCACAGTTATATCACAATGATAGATGATATAATTGTGTCATATTCCCAAATCTGAATGCCCTACAAACACGAATTTTCAAATAAGATCATTGTATTACAGACATACGACAACTTACAATCTTACCGAGTTACATGAACTAGTACCTCGAAAGCTTATTACGCCTTCCTTATATAAATGGGATGTACTTGTATTCGGATATTTCTGTGTTGAAAACATAGAGAGATTGTGCTCGATATTCATGGTTTTTTTTTTTACCATTGATTAAAAAGAGAACGTGGATGGATTAGGGTCATGTTGGTAGGGTTTCTTTTTTTGTTCATTATTGATGAGTTGCTCGTCACTTTCTTTCAACCTAGCCCACTAAGCCACTAACGGAAAAGTTGTCCTTTGAAAATGTAGAAAAAGTTTGATCATCATTGACCTTTTGCATAAAGTCTAACCACTTGTTTTTTTCTGAAACTACAATGTTTGGTTGGATTCTATTATTTTTGAGTCACAAAGTCGGTTTTGATGCAGACGAGTTTCAAAGCAAGTCACTGCTCAATAGTACCAATACCACGTACCGCCTCCTTGATGATTTTTCAGTTAAACTAATTGACATTTGCGAACATTCTTTCATGATAGGTGTTACATTTGAAATGTCGTTCAGACAAGTTACTCGTTCTAAGTCGATTTAGATGGTGTAATATATATGAACGTAGTTTTACTAAAGAATGTTATTGGATTTGCAAATTGCAGCTAGAATGGATCCGTATGTCATCCTCACTTACCGCTCTCAAGAACAAACGACCAGTGTCAACACAGGTACGCACTGCCAATTAGCCTTAGAGGTCTTACTGCTAGCTGCAACTGTCGGAACTCGGAAGAAGTGAGTGTATGTTGGAGTGTCGCACATGACAATATAAAGGACTTGACAAAAGTAATGTCTCAAAGTAACATAGTAACACCGCGGCTAGTACATAATGGTCAATCAAGAATTGAGTAGTACTATCTATGTTACTCGGACACGGTTGCCAGTACAAGTCAGGGGTAATCATTGGATTATCCAAAGCTATTTCGTGAGGAAATTTCTTGTTTTTGGACTAAAATGAGGCGTCGTTTTGTCGTGGATAATGTAGCATTAGCCAATTAATGTGATAAAAGCTTTTGAAGTAGCTGTTGATTAAGAAGCTATAGCCAATGAACTCTGAATGTGCCACTCTGGTGAGCTGTGCAGATGGCGGAACAACACCGGAATGGAATGAGACCTTTCTGTTCAGGATCTCTGGAGATGTTCCTGAACTCCATCTCAAGATCATGGACAAGGATACTTTCACTGCCGATGATTTCGTTGGAGAGGCTAAGTAAGAATTACTTTGAGAGCGCGTGTCATGGAGTGATACTTTGCAAATAAGCGCACAATTTAACGAGTCATTTTGCTTTATTCCATCAAATTACGTTTCACATCTTCATGGCCCCTCCCTTCTCTTTATGCAGAATCCCATTAGCAGCTGTGTTTGAGAAAGGAAGCCTGCAACCTACTACTTACAATGTTGTTAAGGATGAAGAGTTCAAGGGCGAAATTAAAGTCGGCCTCACTTTCACTCCAGAGGTACTTAATATACATATATACCGGAAATAAATGAAGAGTCTCTAGTGGCACTCGAAAACCATCCTATCACACTTCTAACTTAATTTTTCATGGATAAAACAATGTTAATGAAAATGGTAGAATCCTGTTTCAGAGTGCCAATAGATGTCTCGACTGTGATTTCGATGCTAGTTTGAATTGGTACTTGATTAAGAAATGATGCTAATGTATCGATGTGTATGTTCAAATTCAGAGACTCAATTGACATTCCAACTGAGGAGCTTGATGGATGGAAAGAGTCTCCCATTTCGAGCATACGTTCATGGCAATGATTGGTGCAATCATCATTTTTGGAACCTGGAACTCGCTTCATTAGCCTCAGATTTTGATTTAGCTTTATCGCTTTTGTATCAAGATTTCCTTAGATCATTTTTTGTTTTAGATCATTCATCTTCTTGCATTTTTGAAAGCTGTTTTATTTCATGTATATTATGTTGGAGGGACTCGAAATTTGATGGGGGAATACCAATGATTATATTGGGTAACAAAACAACACGATTAAGGCTATTGTCTATTTTAAGACGGTCTTTACAAAAGTATACAAGCCTGAATAAAGAAGGTTTCGTAATAAATAAATTATTACAAGACCATCTATACGATAGTGTTTTCCATCGTTAAAAAAGGAGCTCAAATCAGAAGAGATCAATTTTATTTTGGAATGTCTCTCTTAAGACTATTCTAAGCGTGAAATGGATAAAAAAAAACATATCTACAACACTATTAAGTACTTGCTAGTATCACTAATCAGGTATATGGGCTGCTTTAAATCCGTTTCCCACTTGCAACCATCTCAAACAAGAATTTGTCTAGTCATTTTCCTGATCAATCCATGATTTCACTATGATCCTTGATCACCCCTGTGCTCATTCCCTCGAATTAGTTTGTATGTAGAATTTTAATACAAATCAAGATCAGAGTTGTTGCAACAAAGAGAATTAGTCCAAAACTCCAAATATATACAAGTAAATCCGTTTTAGGCTATACAACACAATTCATATATACAGTTAGAATTAATCAATACTCCGTATTTCACAAGAAAAAAGAAAATATCTGAGATCATCTCCTTTAACGAGAAGATGACGCTAGCCCTCGACATAGCTCTTCATCGGGATGTAGGCTTCCCGGGATTGCACCAAATACCCTACGAGCCAGTTCGGTACCTGCTACTGCATTATGTAAATATGCAGAAGCATCTTCCCATTTCCTTTCCATATTAAAAGAGCTCAGGGAGGCAAACTTTTTAGAGGGTAGTTTTGAGGGTTTAACTATAATAGTCCCTTGATATAACTCAGCAGCTTTCAGAAACCGTTCAGTTGCTGCTTCCCAAGATAACTCGTGCATCTGTGACTCGGTCAACGATGAGGGTTCTTCAGTCAGAGCTTTGCAAGTTACTGCAACAAACTCGTTACTACTGTTGTATGTGTGGCAATTGGGGAATTGCTTGAAGAATTCGTTGGATGGATGATTTGCACAGACAACAATCTTTCCCATGGCTAATGCTTCTGCTGTTGTAGTGCAGACTACATCTGTTGTGCTTGGATTGAGAAACACTTTGTAACTGAAAGAAACGCCATAGTAAGAAAGGGTCAATGCAGGAATCCAAATAGTACAAGACAAGCATGTAATCAAGTTCAGCTAGTAAATCACTTATGGGCTTATGATCTAGGTTCAAAACATGCCAGTACCAAAATTGCCCCCTATGGGCTCCCTTTAATTAACCAAAATAATAAGAATAACATAAACCACATTGACATAGCAGGTGCAGTAATCTCTTTTACAACATATCAGTTTCATTTTGCTGACAAATAGTATAAACACTATGCTGAAAGATCTCAATAATTCTAAGGTGAACATGAGTCCACTGTCCAAGTACTACATCGTACACACATAAACTTGTATATGCCGGTCATAGCATAAGGTCTTTGCTAGACCCATCATCACCTACGGGTATGCGATGAAACAAGGTGAAGTTTAAGATAAAGGTTTTGATCTTTTAGAATAACGACCTTACTTGCACAGGACCTTTTAGAATAATTTTGATGTATATAATATCAAAACAAATTTTCAGGACAAGAATATTTATACCTCATTTTCATCTTGAAAACTTGTAAGCCATACCATAAACTTACGGAGTTACAACAAGACGGTCTCATAAAATAGTTTCTCAAGATCCTATTATTTGACATGCTTTATATAGAGAGAGCTGTTTAAACATTCAGACACAATGCGCTTTTTGTGCCTAAAACATTAATCAGAAAGCCATAATTTAAAACAAAGCCAGAGCTTACTCATGGAATAGAGTATCGGCATGGTCACGTCCAGGATGAACTCTAACAGGCAGTTCAAGCTTCTTTGCAGCTTCTGTGACTTCATAAGAGTCCTCTCCAGTACCATAGAGATCAACTTCTAGACCAGCTAGCTTCTTCTGATGTTTTTTCAAGAGTTTAAGAAGTTCTCTGTATCCTTTACTCCAAACCATTTTACCTATGTAGTAGGCCCCTTTACTAAAGGCAGGTTCCCCTTGTTCGAGTTCTTCTTTCTTTTTCTTGCCAATCCCGAGAAATTTGGGGTTGACACCATGTACATTGCATATTATGGACCTAGGAAGATCTTGAGTGGCTGCAGACAATCGTATAACCTGTAATAATAAAAAAAATAAAATTAATCCTATTCAAAAGGTCTAAGGTGTACTATGAAAACACACAGACTGAGCCGATCCGTAAATTCATTCCTTAATACAAACAAGAACAGTAGTTGAGACATGGAAATGTCAGCAAAGCTAGCTCGTAAAATCGTCGAGGGGTGGCTGAGAGGCTCCATCACCAAAATGAAAAATACTAAGTACAAATTACAATTCTGCCAACAAAGACATGCAAGTATGCAACACAACATGTGAGTAACTATCAAAGGAAGGAGAGAGCCATTTCTTTGTAGACTTGTAGGTTAAGGAGTATTGAAGGAAGTTGGACCATTTTGCAAGGGCAGGCATAATGCCACTGGAATAATTATTAACGCCACTGGAGTATATGAGTGTATGAACAGTCCTACTTTTTGCAATTGCATGTATTTATCGTGGCATTAGTCAAATCACTCAAATGTGTAGCGGCAATACATTCCACTTTTGTAAAGAGTACCTTGTGACAGTAGATACTGACGACCCAACTGTTTAAGTGCTTCAGAATAAAGGCTCCGGCAGCATTCCTCTCTCGACGAACATATTCCAGATAATTGGTGTGAACAATCCCAATTACCATCCTGAATTTCTCTTTCCATCTTTTTCCGTGATGATACCATGTTAGATGCTCAGGCTCTTCAAGGACGGCAATATCTGCATCCTCATCAGGTATAATATCTGTAATATCACCAACAGGAAGAATGCTTCTTTTGTCGATGGAAAACTGCAGTACATGTAATAATCGGAATTAATCAACGCACATTTGTGGCACAAAATTATTCAAGATATATAAAAGAACCACGGAATAGGACTTTGATAATGATTAATGATGTCCTAGAATGGTATACAAAATCTGAAAGGGAAGAAGCCATGAAGCTCATCTATCTTTTAATAGGCAAATTCCTTTATATCCAGAACAGCAGAAGATTATCGACCTCCTTCCCGCTTCTTTAGACCATTCATGATTTACATCAAAATTTAAATAAAATAGACCAATAATTTGAAGAAATTGATGAAATTTAAGATCCAAAATCACTCCAGCACATAGACAAACAAAGGCAAATATCAATCATATATCATTACTGGGTTAAAGATCCTGAGAAATGAAGATCTTGGTTCTGAAATGTACAAAACTGAACTAAAAATCCACAATATGTTTATTAGTCAAATTCAGGAGGCTTGATATCTTCAATAGCTTCAGGTGCTTTAAGATATGTAATACGCCAACTTTAATTCAAAGGGACAGAGTATCACAAAGTAGACAGATAGCAGCATATTAATACGCCAATACTGTTAGTTAAATAAGAAGTAATTACCTTTCCAGGATAGAATTTTATCTCAAATCGAGAAATGAATCTAGTCCTATCTTCAAGCCATTTGCGCACATATGCCTCATGCTCTAGCGCTGACTTGAAATTTATGTTGTCAGGGTATACAAGCTCTTGATCTTTTGAAGACAACCAAGGAATTACTAAAGTAACCTTTCGTTCCCCATCTCTAGCAAGATAACAAGCACGAAACAGAGGATTCACAGCAGTTCCTGTCAACCACGGCACGCTAGCAGTGGTATATATAGCAATATGCTGTTTCTTGGCCATCTAAACGTTAGTTTATTGCGGAATTTGAGCAATAACCTTTTAGAACAAAACAAACTTAGCAAATCTCCAATAAAGATGTTACTGCAAAAGGATGACAAAAATAGTCTGAGAAAAACCTAGTACTCCGTATTTAATACTGTGATAAAAAAGTGACAAAGATTGCACAAAAACAGCTATACAAGGCAACTTATTTATTGCATTTTGTACATCATCTATCAACCACAAACAACACGCTGCTCAAAATTCCGCTTCTATCTGGAAAATAACACGGCAGAAACGAAAGATGTAAATGGATGATAAGAAGATGAAGGGCATGAAATCTCTCAGTGAAGTTCCAAGAAATTTGCTTGTTTCTTTCTGGGTTACCAGATTCACTCAAACCTCAGCGACGTGTGCATTTATACTACGATGTTTTATATTGTGTACGCGTATTACATATTTGTATCGTACGTACTAAAAATTAGGTAACCTTGGTTCCATTCAACCAGGAAAGAATCCTCCAACGTAAAATCCTTGAAACTTCCCATACCATTTCATACACATATCGACTCATAACCATCGGATTATCCCGAAATACCTAAATATCTTACTACAACTCCCAGATATGACCAGAAACTCTTGCTAACACCTTCAAATCTGAAAAAGTTGCCTCCTTTACAACTCAATACAAATTTTGTTCGAATAATCAGAACCATTTCCCCCAAACACATGCAATTTGCCAATTTAGAGGGTGAATTACCTATCTATGCATCATTCAACACGTCTTTCTCAAACCCATATCAACCCACAAATTATAAACAAAGAACAATCATTTCAGGACTAAACTAAAATCCTAAAAGAAACAACAAGATTATACCCTCTCCGTCTCATTCATTTGTTTACTCCTATGTTCTTCGTGAAAAGTATTTTAATCAAAGGTAAACAAATGATTCGGACGGAGGGAGTAGCTATATATTTGAGTTCTTGGGATTAGGGGTCACAAATTCTACTAATAACACAAAACCCACAAAGAAAATAACCACAAATTAAATATAATGCATTTCATTCTTACATTTTTATGAATTAATCATTATAACATGAAGCAAATAGTAAATTATTATACGTATGAGGTTAAAGATGATGGATGGTACCTGTAAATGTAATTTATCAGAAATTTGGAGGAATAAAGATGATGAATGAATTGTGAATAATTAAAGGAACACAAAGTAATTGATTGATGGGAAACTTGTGGATTTGTTAACAGGAAAGAAGGATGCTTCACCAACGTTTGCTTATTTCTCCGCCCATAACTTAAGTATGTCCAAATTAGCCCCCTTAAGTTTCACTTGGAGCAAATTAGCCCAATAACTTTCGAAAAAACTGCAATTAAGCACAAATCAATTTTTTTACTATTTTTTTTAACTCAAACCTATTGCTTTCTATTATAAAAACTATTATAAATATATTTCTTCAATAATTAATTATAGTATTTACATATTCAATGAAAAATGAACCAATTTTACTATAAACAAAATTTGGTCATGTAACTTTTCATTATAACATCATTAACAATTCTCATATTAGGAACATTTTTCGCCAAAAAAAATAAAAAAATATTTGAACATTTTTTTTAATAATAAAGAATTTTAGGATTAAAATCTAATCAATAATTTTGATTCATTAATAATAAAATATTTAATTAGAAAATTTTATTCTTAAAAATAAGATATGTGGTTAATTGCACATTAAGAGAAATTTATGGGGTTGATTTGCTACATTTACAAGTTAAGGGGCTTGATTGCACGTAGTATCAAACATATGGGGGTGATTTGCTATATTTCTCCATTACATATTAAGGCGACGATGCTTCAATAATCAAGAACAACCAAAATTTGACGTTTTCATATGGTTTAGTCAATTAAGCCCGGATATCTCTAATTCGGGACAATCGGTCGTTATAGACTTGACAAATGAGTTATTTCTATGAGGTGTAGGCGATTAGCCATGTTTTTTTTTGTTTCGTGCGAATGAGGGGCAAACGCCACAAAAATAATTATTTGTTATTACACGGAAAATAGCAACACCAAATATGTCCTCCCGAAGGATAGGACACAACTCTTTATAAGGAACATCTAAATGGGTAGGTTGAGTACTCAAACTAATTCCAAGATTCGCTAGAAGATCTGTAGCTCTTTTTGCCTCTTTGTAGGTATGCTCCAACTTGATCGTCCGATGATTGTCTCTAATCAGTTCTAGACAACGTTGGACTATAAATTTCGGGTTGTTGCTTACTAGTTGATCCTCGTTAATAAGTTTAACAAAAGGAGAATTGTCCATGTGTACTAACTGTAACACCCACAATTTTTATTTATAGTCTTAAAAGTAATTTAATAGTTTAATTAAGACTAATTAGGCTTGAAAGGTAAAAATATATTTTTAAGTGTAAAATTTATAAATATGATAATATTGTCCGTCTTAAGTGATATTTATATACATCTTTACCCCTCATATTAGCTTTGTTTTACTTATTATTT
>VHZZ01000127.1:188712-200759 GCA_009801015.1 Silene noctiflora
AAATTCATATACCGCCTCCCGTGGATTCGACCCCTACATACTACATTTCTTGTGTTGTACCGCTAGGGTATTTTTGCATAGGTGTGCAACCGCCTGTCATACTTCATCCCTTACCTTCATTTTTCTAAATTTTACTCTCCCTTCATCTCCATTAAAACATAAGTTACCCTTCAAAGCTTCAAATCTTCATAACTTCCTCAATTCTCAACCGAATTAGTTGATTCTTGCGCCATTCTTCCCTTTTCTCGTTCCTCATATTTCTAAGTAAGAAAGGCAACATTTCTCTCCCTTTCTCCCCATTTTCGAAATTCTTAGGGTTCACTAGAGGGTGAATTCTTCAACTAATCCTTCAATTTTATGTTTAGGTGCAAGTTTGGACGAACCGGAAGAGGATAGCTTTGTGGCGGACGATTCTATTGAAGATTCAAGAGCTATAAGGTAACGGTGATAGGTTACTCGACACTACACTCGAATTATGTGTTTATTTGTGTTAAAAACGGGTGTTTATATGTTAAAGTTCATAAATTTGCATGCTAGAACATGTTCCTTATCTGCTTGATGGAAATTGGTGATGATATTCCATAATTATCACTTGGGTGTTCTAAAGAAATGAACTTTATGATGTTTTCATGCTTAGTATTGCCTAATACTTCATTTTTCTCATGTTTCTTGTTTATACTCACATGCCTCATGAAATTGTCAACATATGTAAACTATTGATTGTGAATTGCGAGTAAGATGTATGTTGGGATGCATGATATGCTGGTTTCCGTCTCATATACATTTTTCGTTTCATGTTCACATGTAAAATGCATTGTCGAATTCATGTTGTGGCTGGTTTGTGCTGAATTTCGTGCACAGTGTTCCCCAGCCGGTGGTTCACCCGGCTGGGAAGTTTCTGTAACATAATTGTTCCATTTTTGATGTTGTGTGTCCCAACCGGGGGACCGGCCGCCAGCACCCCTGCCGGCTAGGAAGTTCCTGTAAGTTGTTATATTTTTTTGTGAAATTTGACCGGTAGGTGTCGTCCCCAGCTGGTGGGCCGGCTGCCGGTCTAGAGGTCGGCTGGGATATTCCTGTTTCATTTTGTGGAATTTTTGGTTTGGGTGTTCGCCCAGCCGGAGGACCGGCCGCCGGTACCCTGACCGACTGGGAGGTTTCTGATGTTAATTTCCAAAAGTTGTTTTGATGGCTGATCCTTAGCCGGTGGGCCGCCCGCCGGTGAGCCACGTGGCTGGGAGTCCTCCGATTGTTATTTTTCCCTCTTTCTTATATGCTTTGCAAATGGATATTTTTATGATTCAAATATGTTTTATTCACATGGAATGTCGAAGAATATACATGTGTGAGTTATAATTCTTTTGTCTTCATTTAATTACCTCAATTCAAGTATGGATTGCTTATGTTNTTATTCACATGGAATGTCGAAGAATATACATGTGTGAGTTATAATTCTTTTGTCTTCATTTAATTACCTCAATTCAAGTATGGATTGCTTATGTTGATTGATTTTGTGCTCGAGTCTCATTCTTATGGATTCGTCATTATGCTATGCCCTTGATTGACTTACATTTACACCTGCTTGTGCTGTTCTGGCAAGTGAGTTCTATCTTAGTCCTTTTCGCCACTTTCGTGCTGTTTTGGCGATTGGGGTACTCGATTTTCGTTCTGTCATCGAGTCTTGGATGCGGGCTGTTCTACCGCATGTTGAATCGTATGTGTACCTTCCGAGAGTCTGGCCAGGGTTAGACTAGGACCGTATTATTATCGTAGTCTTACCCGGGGAATAATTGAGTCTAAGAGTAGTAAATGTCTTGCATTTGTGGTTAGTTGCATATGTCGTATTTCCTTGAAATGTGTGCTCTTGGCCAATCATCGTATACTTATATGCTTTATGATGAATGCCTCATATGCCTTTGTACTTTCATTTATGTAATCCTTGCTCATCTTATGTTTAATATGATTGGTTTACATTTATAATCACTTTCATTTCGATGTAATGTGGCTGGGAGAACCTTGAGTTACGCCCCATTGACTGTGGCGTTCATGTTTACATGAATGACAGGTTTGTGATGCAGCTTTTGTGGGTTGGAAGACGTGTGAGCTAGCGAGCATTTGACCCTCGAACTTATTTATACACTCGACTAGAATTGTATACCCTTACATTTGTTTTATTCGTTGGATATCTTTTCCCCAAGCTTTTACCTTTGGTTTGTATAACCTAAGATTTGTATTCCGTTTCACTTGATTTTAGTTATGTTATTGGATTCTCGCATTGAACTTATAGAGTTTTAAAAACTTCCGAATTTTCGCTGTTTTTCACGCTTATATTATTCTGCATTATCGCGGGGGTTCACAGTTGGTATCAGAGCATTTATGCTCCCGATGCACGCACGTGCTCCCCAACCTTAAAACCTTACTTGACCATTGAATAATGAATGAGAGATGGGTATAATTAAGGACCTATGTTGGTAGTCTATTTGTTTATGCTAATTGGCAGGTTATAACTTGTTTGATTTTGTCTAAGAAGATGGTGCGACCAACTAATGTGGAGAATACCATCATGCAAGCCCTTGACCAAATGCTTCAAAATCAACAAGGTGCCAACGTTAATGTCAACACCGTGCCACCCATTCAACAAGGAGGAAATCGCCAAGGTAGCTTTGCTTGGATTGCAAGCTAACTTGCAAGAAACAATGCTAGGACCTATGGAGGTGAAGTTGATCCAATGGTGCTTTCGGAGTGGTTTCGCGACATGGAGTAGAACTTTTCTCTCTATGAAGTGCAAGACAAGGACTAGGTGAAGCTAGCCTCTCATTTCCTTGTGAAGGAAGCCGATAGGTGGTGGACTCTAACCGGTCCTACCGCTACTCAAGACCCATTCCTTGAGTGGAATTGTTTCAAGACCATGGTGGAAACCCGCTTCTATCCTAAGGAGCTCAACCAACATATATTGAAGGAGTTCATGGACTTTAAGCAAGGAATTTTCCGTCCAAGAGTACACCGACAAGTTCAATGATCTTGCTCATTTTGCCGCCAAGTTTGTGAAGGATGAAGAAGACCGTGTCTACTTCTACAAGAACAAGTTGAATTTTAAGGTGGAGAGCTTCGTGAGAAGGAATTCCGTGTCCTTTGTGGAGGTCTATTTGGGCCGAAATTTCTTTAAAGGCTATTGAAGAAGAAGCTAAGCCTCATGTTGTCTCTCAATCTTTTCGCCCCAACTCTTATGGCAAAAGACCCTTTGTGCCTTCATCTACTTCAAGCTATGCCAACAATAAGAGGTTTGTGCCAAGAGCTCAAGTGCCAAGTGGACAAGTTTCTCAACCAAGCAACAACAACAACTGTGATAAGGCTAAGAAGTGCTTCAATTGTAAGCAAGCTCTACATCCCGGAGTTGGATGCTATGGAAGACCCTTGACTTGTTACTATTGCAAGAAGCTCGGACATCGTGCCAATGATTGTCCCGAGAAGAAGGATGCTCCTACTTCCAATGCTAATTCAAGAGGAACTATCTTTGTCATGAGTCGTGCCGAAGCCTCCCCTCATCCCGATATCATTACGGGTATGTTCTCAATTCTTGATCATCCTTGCCTCATTATATTTAATACCAGCGCATCTTTATCATTCATATCTTTCAATTTTTCGGAAAAGCTAGCCCTTGAGCCTATTCCTAGTGAAGATAACTCTATATATTTACCATCCCGGGAGATTATTTCCTGTTCCCTCTCCAACTCCAATGTTCCTATTTCTATTTCGGGAACTATCTTTCCCGCTAATCTACTTCATTTTCCTCTTGAGGAATTTGATGTAATACTAGGTATGGATTGGTTGTCTAAGTACAATGCTAGGTTTGAATGTAGAGATCAAAAGATTTTACTTAGGAGTCCTTTAGGTGTCCGTGCAACCTATAAGGGAACCCGTTCCCAAATGGGTGTGAAGTTGATTTCCGCTTTGAAATTGGTAAGTATGGTATGGAAAGAATGCCAAACCTACTTGTGTGTGGTGACCTCTACCATTATTTATTTGCCTAAACTTGAAGAAGTGCCCGTTGTTCGTGAGTTTGCCAATGTCTTTCCGACGAGTTGCCCAGGATCCTTCCCGAGTGTGATGTGGAGTTCTCTATCGACCTTGTACCCGGAACCGGTCCCATTGCCAAAGCTCCCTACCGTATGACGCCAATTGAGTTGAAAGAGTTAAGATTGCAACTTGATGACATGATTGAGAAAGGATTCATTTGACCTAGTGCCTCACCTTGGGGTGCTTCGGTGCTCTTTATGAAGAAGAAGGATGGATCCATGAGACTTTATATCGACTACCGTGAGCTTAACCGTGTGACTATCAAGAACAAGTACCCTCTACCAAGGATTGAATATTTGTTTGATCAACTCAAAGGTGCTTCTACTTTATCCAAGATTGATTTGAGATCCGGTTATCATCAAATCCCCCTTTGTGAGCCTGATATTCCTAAGACCGCCTTTAGCACGAGATATGGACATTTTGAGTTTAAGGTGATGCCCTTTGGTTTGAGCAATGCTCCCGCTATCTTCATGGACCAAATTAACCGAACCTTTAGTGAGTACTTGGATAAGTGTGTTGTGGTCTTCATTGATGATATCCTTGTGTTTTCCAAGACCGAAGAAGAGCATGTCGATCATATTCGTACCGTGTTAGGAGTTCTTCGCCGTCAAAAGTGGTTTGCCAAATTCTCTAAGTGTGAATTTTGGTTGTCCGAAGTTTCTTTCCTTGGCCATGTCATATCTAAGGATGGTGTTATGGTAGATCCCTTGAATATTAAAGCCGTAGTTGAGTCGAAGAGTCCTACTGATGTTGGTGAAATCCGTATTTTCTTGGGTTTGGCGGGATATTACCGACGCTTTGTGAAAGATTTTTCTAAGCTTGCTAGACCGATAACTCAACTTTTGAAGAAGGAATCCAAGTTTGTGTGGACCGAAGCTTGTGAATATGCATTCTAAGAATTGAAGAGAATGTTGACTACCGCTCCCGTGTTGACCTTGCCCGAGGATGGAGTATATTTTGATGTGTATTGTGATGCTTCCAAGATGGGTTTAGGTTGTGTGCTCATGAAAAATAGAGGATTTGTTGCCTATGCTTCGCGACAATTGAGAGTTCATAAAGTGAATTACCCTACTCATAACCTTGAGTTAGCCGCTGTCGTTCATTCTTTAAAGATGTGGAGACACTACCTCATTGGAGTTCATTTTCGTATCTACGCCGATCATAAGAGTTTGAGATACATCTTCACCCAAAAGGAATTGAATATGAGACAACGATGTTGGTTGGAGTTGGTGAATGACTATGATGTGGAGTTGTTGTATCATGAAGGAAGAGTAAATGTGGTTGCTGATGCCCTTAGTAGGAAGACATCTCATTCCTTGAGTGTCGTTCAAGTGCTTCCCGACGATCTTTGGGGCGAATTCTGTAGATTGAACATTCAAGTTGTGGAGAGTGGATTCGATTATCTTGGTGCTATAATTTCCGAGCCCATTCTTCACCGTGAGATCCGTGATGCCCTTGAAGATGATGATACTTTTCAAAGATTTCAAGCCAAGCTTCTTAAAGGTAAAGCTAAGGATTGCAAGATTGATGCTAGTGGATATCTTCGTTACCAAGGCCACATGTATGTTTCCGATGCCGTTGACTTGAGGAAGAGAGTACTCTATGAAGCTCATTTATCCCCTTATTTGTTTCATCCCGGAGGAGATAAGATGTACAAAAACTTGAAGCTTCAATTTTGGTGGCCTAACATGAAGAATGACATAGTGACCTATGTTTGAAGGTGCCTTACTTGTCAACAAGTGAAGATTAAGGATAAGGACCCAGAGGTTTGCTTCAACCCTTGGATGTTCCTTTGTGGAAATGGGAATCCATTTCCATAGATTTCGTGATGGCTTTGCCAAAGACCGTTGGTGGAAAGGATGCCGTTTGGGTAGTTGTGGATAGATTGACTAAGTGTACTAGGTTCATCCCCATTAAAGAGACTTGGAGTTTGGATCGCCTTGCTAGTGCCTACGTTGAGGAGATCGTTCGTTGCCATGGTGTTCCAAAAGAGATTGTTTTGGATCGTGATCCAAGGTTTTGCTCAAGATTTTGGAAAGCTTTGCAAGATGCTATGAGAAGTAAGTTGTTGATGAGTACCGCTTTTCATGCCGCAACTGATGGACAATCCGAGAGAACCATTCAAACACTTGAAGACTTGTTGCGTGCTGATGCCCTTGACTTTCATGCTGGTTGGGAGAAGAGCTTACCTTTGGTGGAATTTTCCTATAAGAATAGTTATCATGCTTCGATCAAGATGGCCCCTTATGAAGCCTTGTATGGAAGGAAGTGCCGAAGTCCGATTTGTTGGGATCAAGAAGGTGTTGTTCGTGATTTAGGACCCGACAAGCTAGCCGAGACGATTGACCACGTGAAGCTCATCCGAGAGAGAATGAAAGCCACTGAAGATCGCCAAAAGTCTTATGCCGATGTTCGCCGTAGACCCTTGAAATTTGAAGTTGGTGATAAGGTATTATTGAAGGTTTCCCCTATGAAAGGAGTGAAGAAGTTTGGTGTGGAAGGGAAGTTGAGTCCAAAGTACATTGGACCTTATGATGTTAGGAAGAGAATTGGTGCCGTGGCTTACAAATTGGATTTACCCCCGAGTTTGGGTAAGGTTCATGATGTTTTCCATGTGTATCAACTTAAGAAATACATTAGCGACCCTAGTCATGTGTTGCAAAATGAGATTCCCGAGCTGGAGCCGAGTCTATCCTTTGAAGAGAGACCAATTCGTATCTTGGATAGAAAGGATAAGAAGTTGAGGAGTAAGGTTGTACCCTTAGTGAAGGTTTGGTGGAAGTGTGGTAATGTAGAAGAAGAGACTTGGGAACCGAAAGCCTCTATGCATAGAAAGTACCCTAGTTTGTTTGCCTAAGGTAATCTCCCTTGCCTCAAGTTTCGAGGAAGAAACTTTTTAAAAGAAGGGAAGATTGTAACACCCGCAATTTTTTATTTATAGTCTTAAAAGTAATTTAATAGTTTAATTAAGACAAATTAGGCTTGAAACTTATTTTTGGGTAAAAATATATTTTTAAGTGTAAAATTTATAAATATGATAGTATTGTCCTTCTTAAGTGTATGATAGCCTTGAGACGTAATTTTAGTAGAAACCGACTCAATTTGAGTTGTTTTGGGCCTAGACATGAAAATGGACCCATATACTACCATTTTCTCTACACAAAACCCTTATACTTCATCCCTTACCTTCATTTTTCTGAATTCTACTCTCCCTTCATCTCCATTAAAACACACCTTACCCTTCAAAGCTTCAAGTCTTCATAACTTCCTCAATTCTCAACCGAATTAGTTGATTCTTGCGCCATTCCTCCCTTTTCTCGTTCCTCATCTTTCTAAGCAAGAAAGGCAACATTTTTCTCCCTTTCTCCCCATTTTCGAAATTCTTAGGGTTCACTAGAGGGTGAATTCTTCAACTAATCCTTCAATTTTATGTTTAGGTGCAAGTTTGGACGAACCGGAAGAGGATAGCTTTGTGGTGGACGATTCTATTGAAGATTGAAGAGCTATAAGGTAACAATGATAGGTTACTCGACACTACACTCGAATTATGTGTTTATTTGTGTTAAAAACGGGTGTTTATATATTAAAGTTGATAAATTTTCATGCTCGAACATGTTCCTTATGTGCTTGATGGAAATTGGTGTTGATATTCCATAATTATCACTTGGGTATTCTTAATAAATGAACTTTATCATGATTTCATGCTTAGTATTGCCCAATACTTCATTTTTCTCATGTTTCTTGTTTATACTCACATGCCTCATGGTATTGTCAACATATGTAAACTATTTATTGTGAATTGCGAGTAAGATGAATGTTGGGATGCATGATATGCTGGTTTTCGTCTCGTATACGTTTTCCGTTTCATGTTCACATGTAAAATGCATTGTCGAATTCATGTTGTGACTGGTTTGTGCTGAATTTTGTGCATAGTGTTTCCTAGCTGGTGGACCGGCCACCGGCAGTTCACCCGACTGGGAAGTTTCTATAACATAATTTTTCCATTTTTGATATTGTGTGTCCCGGCCGGGAGACCGACCACCGACACCCCTACCGGCTGGGAAGTTCCTGTAAGTTGTTACAATTTTTGTGAAATTTGACCTGTAGGTGTCATCCCCAACGGGTGGGCCGGCTGCCGGTCAACAGGCCAGCTGGGAAGTTCCTATTTCATTTTGTGGAATTTTTGGTTTGGGTGTTCTCCCAGCCGGAGTGTAACAACCGTGAATTTTATTTATAGTCTTAAAAGTATTATAGTAGTTTGATTAAGATAAATTATGTTTAAATCTTAATTTTGGATAAAAATATATTTTTAAGTATAATATTTATAAATATAATAATATTGTCCGTCTTAAGTGTATAGTAGCCTTGAGACGTATTTTTAGTCATTTTCGACTCAATTTGAGTTGTTTTGGGCCTAGACATGTTAATGGGCCCATATACTACCAGTTTCCACCCTAAAACCCTAATAACCCTTCTTCTTCCTCGATTTTCTCAGCATACCCATATTACAACTTCACCATTGTTGTCATCATTTTCCTACAAGCTTCAAATAACCATAACTCACTCATTTCTTAACCAATTCAAGTGATTTTTGCGCCATTCTTCCCCTTTTCTCGTTCCTCATCTTTATAAGTAAGAAAGGCAACATTTTTATCCCTTTATTGTAATTTTATAAACCTTAACTTACCCTAAAAGGGGCGAATTCTTCATTTAACCTTCAAATTTTTGTGTTTAGGCGGAAATTTAGAAGACCCGGAGGAAGATAACTACATTGTTGACGACTCACTAGAAGATTGAAGAGCTATCAAGGTAACGGTGATAGGTTACTCGACATTACACTGAAATTATGTGTTTAATTATGTGAAATTTTGTGTTTATATGTTAAAGTTGATAAATTTACATACTTTGATATATTTCTTGCTTTGTTCATCATTCATTGTGTTCATCTTATGTGAATTATGGACANTTGATAAATTTACATACTTTGATATATTTCTTGCTTTGTTCATCATTCATTGTGTTCATCTTATGTGAATTATGGACAATTAGTTGGTTTCATGATTAATTGTGGTAAATATGTCATCTTTATCATGTTTGACATTTATCATCTCAAAACTTATGATTTTGTGATATGTTGGTTGTGGAAATYGAGTATATTGGATGTTGGAATGCATAACATGCTGATTTCCCGCTTTATACGTGTTTTCCGTCTCAAGAATATGCTTAACATCTAAGTTGAAATCGTGTTGGAATGTCTTGAGCTGAATCTTCGTGTGCAGCGTGTCCCAGCCGGGGGATCGGCCGCCGACACCCCTGTCAGCTGGGAAGCTTCTGTAACTCACTTGTCAAATTTTGATGTTGAGTATGTCCCAGCCGGAGGACCGCCGCTGGTACCCCTGCTGGCTGAGAAGTTCCTGTAAGTTGTGATAATTTTTGTGTTGTAGGTGTTGTCCCCAGCCGGAGGACCGGCCGCTGGTGCCCTGGCCGGCTTGGAAGTTTCTGATGTGAATTGTGAATTGGTGTTTTGGGCTGCGGTGCACGACCGGTTGGCCGGCAACCGGTACCCTTGCTGGCTGGGAGTCGTCTAACCCCTATTTTGTGTCTTGTTGGTTGTGGCCTGGTGCACCGGCGGTTGGCCGGCCGCCGGTGCCTCTGCCGGCTGGGAATCTCCTGTTCCCTTTTTCTTGTTCTCCTTATATACATATAATTGATGAGTAATGAGTCCATGATTTGTTTACGTTTCACTTCATGTTCTGTATTGTTTGACTCATATGTTATCATTGGCTTGCATTTCTTTCTCTTGTGTTTCTAATGCTTGAAATTGACATGATGCCTTATACTCTTGCTTAACTCGCCTTATGCCCTACTTGTGCTTTGCTGGCAAGTACGGGTTTAGTCACTTGTGCCGTGCTGGCAAGTGTACTTTATCTCTTGTCATTTCCCCCACTTTCGTGCAGTGCTAGCGATTGGGGTACTCGACCATCGTGTCTAGTGATCAGTTCTTGGGTGCGGGCTGTGCTTCCGTATGTCGTGAGTCTGGCCAGATGTAGACTAGGACGTACCTAGCTAGTCGTTCTACCAAGGGAAAGTATGTGTCTAGAGTAGTGAGAGCTTGTTATAGATATTGAATGAGTGCATATGCCATTTTCCATTAGAATTCACACTTGAGCATTGAGCATGTTATTGCTATTTTGCCTATGTTTCGCATTTCTATCTCTTCTATCATATATGATATTATATGCTTTACTATTCAAATGGATCATGTCATAATCGATGTACCTTTCTTATTTAAGTTCTTATTTACCTTCATTTCGATGTAATGTGGTTGGGAGAACCTTGAGTTACTCCCCACCGACTGTGACGTTCATGTTTACATGAATGACAGGTAAAGGTTGGCGATCTATGGGGTTGAGACGTGTGAGCTAGCTAGCATTTGACCCTCAGACTAGTTTCTATGTTGGCTAGACTTATCTACCCTTAAACTATGTTGTTCGTGGGATATCTTTTCCCCAAACTTTCTACTTTGGTTTGTAAAACCTAAGCCTACTCTCTATACTCGCTTGTTTATGTTTAGTGGTGCTTCGCGATTTAAACTTCAATTTTTTTTAAAAATTCTGCATATTTCCGCTGCAATTCTTTAGTTATATTCGTGTCATATCGCGGGGTGTCACAGTTGGTATCTGAGCATTGTTGCTCCGGACGCAGACACGTGGTCCCCAACCTTAAAAATTTATTTGACCATTGAATAATGAATGAGAGATGGGTAGAATTAAGGTCCTAAGTTGGTAGTCTATTTGTCTATGCTAATTGGTAGGTTCTAACTTATTTGATTTTGTGCAAGATGGTGCGACCAACTAGTGTGGAGAATACCATAATGCAAGCCCTTGCCCGAATCCTTCAAAATCAACAAGGTGCCAACGTTAATGCCAATGTCGTGTCACCCGTTCAACAAGGAGGAAACTGTCAAGGTAGCTTTACTTGGGTTGCAAGCCAACTTTCAAAAAACAATGCTAGGACTTATGGAGGAGAGGTTGATCTATTGGAGCTTTCAGAGTGGTTTCGCGATATGGAGAAGAACTTTTCTCTCTATGAAGTGAAAGACAAGGATAAGGTGAAGTTAGTCTCTCATTTCCTTGTGAAGGAAGCCGATAGGCGATTGACTCTAACCGGTCCAACCGCTACTTAAAACCCCTCCCTTGAGTGGGATCGCTTCAAGACCATGGTTGAAACCCTCTTCTATCCTAAGGAGCTCAAGCAACAAATATTGAAGGAGTTCATGTATTTTACGCAAGGAATGTTGTCTGTCCAAGAGTACACCGACAGGTTCAGTGACCTTGCTCACTTTGCCTCAAAGTTTGTTCGTCCAAGAGTACTCCGTGTCCTTTGTGGAGGTCTATGATGATGCTATTTGGGCCGAAAGTTCTTTTAAGGCTATTGAATAAGAAGCTAAGCCTCATGTTACCTCTCAATCTTATCGCTCCAACTCTTATGGCAAAAGACCCTTTGTGCCTTCATCTACTTCAAGCTATGCCAACAAAAAGAGGTTTGTGCCAAGAGCTTAAGCGCCAAGTGGACAAGTTTCTCAACCAAGCAACAACAATAACCTTGAGAAAGCTAATAAGTGCTTCAATTGTAAGCAAGATCTACATCCCGTAGTTGGATGCTATGGAAGACCCTTGATATGTTACTATTACAAGAAGCCCGGACATCGTGCCAATGAATGCCCAGAGAAGAAGGATGCTCCTACTTCCAATGCTAAGCCAAAAGGAACCATCTTTGTCATGAGTCGTGCGGAAGCCGCCGCTCATCCCGATATCATTACGGGCATGTTCTCAATTCTTGATCATCCTTGCCTCATTCTATTTGTTACCGGCACATCTTTATCATTCATATCTTCCAAATTTTCGGAAAAGCTAGCCCTTGAGCCTATTCCTAGTGAAGATACCCCTATATCTTTACCATCCGAAGAG
>VHZZ01000128.1:127438-151193 GCA_009801015.1 Silene noctiflora
TGTGTACTTCTTAGTATGTTATGCCTCACATTGAAAAATAATTTAGGTGTGATGAATACATATAAATAATAAAATTGTCCCACATCGAAATATTAACATAAGATAGGGTGATTCTATGATTATAAATATAAGACATTATTGGAACTTAGGTGTCAATTCAAAATATTTGGAGTCTTTAGTATGTCATAGAGAGTTTTTAAGAGAGTGTATCAATGCACAATATGATATATATTTTCTATGTTATATTGAAATTATATTTATAATTTTTATTTATATTTGGCAAAAAAAAGTATTGTAAAAAAATTATGAAAATTATATAATTAGATTTGTAGTAAAAAAAAAATGCTATCATTAGAGTATAAATTTCATATCATTTGCAGATATTTTAATTATGATAATAAAAATAGAAAAAAAAAGTACGAATATTAATAGATAGTATAATATTTGCACATATTTTAAATATGATTAAAAAAAATAGAAAAAAAAAGTACGAATATTAATAGATAGTATAATATTTGCTCATTATTAAAGCGGGTTTGATGTCGAATTAGGTGCGAAAAATATTGTGTATTTCTAAGTATATTATTTGTCCCACATTGAAAAATAATGTAAGTGTGATGAATATATACTACGTATAAATAGTTGAATTGTCTCACATCAACAGATTATCATAAGGTTGGGTTATCCCATGACTATAAATAATCGTTGAACTTCGGTATCAATCCAAAAACTTTGAGTCTCTCAAGTATTGTATTCGAGAGCTCTTATAAGAGTACGTCAGTAACAACAATAACATATAAATATTAACCTTATAACCTTTTTTTCATTAACAAAGTRTTTTATGTTTTATTTTATTTGAAAAATATATTTTAATCATATGTAAACAAAATTAGACATAAAATGCAAAATTATAACTAAGTTAATTATTCCGTTGCAACGGACGGGTGTCAAACTAGTAACTATGAAACCTTACTCAAAATGTACAAGTTATTATCCGGCCTTGGGTTTTGCGTTTTGAGATAGATTTTCAAATATTTTCTCCGTCCTAATTATTAGTTTACCTTTTATTTTTATTTTTTGTCAGATTTAATCAAAGGTAAACAAATGATCCGAACAAGTAGATAAAACTTAGTATGAGATACACAAGTGGTTTTCTTACAATAATTACAAGTATTTGTCAAAATGAAACCTCAAATCCTCCTGCAACAAATTTTACATCTGTGTCTGCATTCCCTTTGCAAAGGGCTGGAACAGAGTTTTCAAGCAGGCACACCTACATCAGAAAGAATCCGTTTCCAAAACAGAAGGCGACAAGGGTAACGCAGGAAGAAGAGAGGAATTATCGACAATAAAATCGACTTTTGTCATGGGAGACATTTAGATGCACTACCGTGGTGCAATTGTTGCAGTGACACCAGTGATTAAATCGCTGCCTGATACATAAGACGACGAGTGGGGATAAGCCACTGATAAGTTTGTTGAAGAAGAGCTAATCGATGTCGTATCTGACATGGTTATGCTCTCAGGAGCCATTTGGAGTATGTCTTCCAGCTCTCTCACCACATCCAACATAGACGGCCTCGTCTCAGGTTTATCCTCGCAACATCTCCTGGCCAAAGCTATGAATCTCTCCACACATTCACATGAGTAGCCATTCATTCTGCTGTCTATTATGTCCAACAATGTCCCTGACTTGTGCGCTGCGCTAACCTGAATTTGAAGACGAATTTAAACCTTGTAAGAACTTTTCACATCCACATCACCGTCAACCATAGTATCGAATGGCAAGGCGGCAACAGGCTTACGAAAATAGTCAAAATTTTACTGAGAAGTCCGACATATGACTCATGCGACCATTACTTGTCCATACGAAGCAATATCAGGCTAATAGAGGTAATACGACTTAAATGGCCAATACAAAACCAAGTTAGGGCAAGCCGCGACACTGCATCATAGTATGATACCGCGATTTACCACACAACTGTTACTGCGATCGCAACCAATAGCGCTGTTTAATAGTACCATGGCTGAAGCACTGCAGCATAATCGTGTTTTGAAGGTTACCAGAAACACTTTTTGAGGAAGGTCAACAGGCAAACTTATAAAGCAATAAGGTCAGCCAAAACGACCAAGGGACCAATTCCCGATCAAGACTGAAACCAATAAAGAATACCTGCTGACTACTAGCAGTAGAATTTGGGTGTAAAAGAAATTAAATGAAAACGCGCCACAGAGAGAAATACATGAGCAACAGAGCAAATATATTTAACTTGAAAGACAAAAGCATTTTGAGAAAGATTAGATTACCTCGCGCACAAGATTTTTGCCATAAGATATAGGTCGAACACCTGTAAGAAGTTCCAAGAACACAACTCCCAAGCTGTATACATCACTTTTGTCTGTCAGCTTATGGGTCAAGCAGTATTCTGGGTCAAGGTATCCCTGCATATACAGGAACAAAGACTCAAAAACATCAATTTCCTTAAAACCCACATTGACATTATTATCTCCGCAAGTACCGCTAAAGAGGATATTGTTTCAAGCTAGAAGTGACGTATAATAGTTATATTTCAAATCAGTCGTCTCGGGTGTTTTCAGGGTCATTCCTGATTCAGTCAATACGGGCTCGGGTCACTTCAGATTGAAGTCACTTTGGGTTGTATTTTTTGTCTGAGTCGTGGTTAATTGAGTCAATTTGGTTCAGGTCAGTTTGTCTGGGAGTAACTACTAACTACAACCACATGAGCATGAAAAAAAAATGACTAGCTCAGCTCACTTTATCATCTGAAAACGACGAATTCGCCGACGATTGGTGTATTTGTTTTTCCAATTTCCTTTACTCTAACCAAATCCTACATCATTTTACCACACTGCAGCAATTATTCAGAGATCAAGATTTCCATACATATTGTGCAGTCGAAAGTAGACCCTAAAAAACATACTTTAAGCATACAGCATTACAGCCCCCTCTCTTTCTGTTTAAGGTCAATTGATCTTTATGTTGTTGTAAGGTTTTCCCACGTCTTATGCTTGAAAAGAAACAATAAACTAATAACACAATTTAGCTGAGCTTAGAGCAAGTGAAGTAACATACGGAAAAAAAAAAGGGAACTACCACACTACCGCCCAACGGTGGACTTATGTGCAAGGGCATGAGTCCTGAGGCAGTAAAATATTAGTAGTTTATTTTTGTGCGAATTGCCTAATTTCGGCATTATATAAATGTTATCTACATGTTTTAAATAATGATGACTTCAGAAATTTTCAACAAGACCCCATAAACATGTTATTCTGTATCCGTCACTAATCACCCATAAAATTTTATTTGCATGTGATGCAGAATGCCAAAAAGAATATCTGGGATACAAGCTTCCATAGTCGTATATGAACATACTTCCTCTAACTCAACTGATTCCGTACGTTTTATTTTGTTTGTGAGAAGGATTTTGAAAAAACGTAAACAATCAGTTGAGTCAAAGGGAGTAAAATCTAAACAATATCTGTAATTTGTTTTCAGTTTAATCCACTTACCGGTGTACCCTTGACCACTGTAGAGACATGATGAGACACGTCACCTTCATCGTCTATCGCAGGAGCAAGTCTAGATAGCCCAAAATCCGCAACTTTAGCAATGAGATTTGAGTCTAAAAGGATGTTGCTGGCTTTGATATCTCTGTGAAAAATAGGAGGGTTTGCTTCTCTATGCAAGTACAGAATGCCCTTGGCTGCACCTAGTGCAATACGTAATCTCATCCAAAAGCTCAGGCTCCTCTCACTTTTACCTGATCAGCATGAAAAAAAGGGTTAAAGATCATGATAACCGAGAAACATCAGCTTATGTAGCACCAGCCAGGTGAAAGCTGAATAATTTTTGAACTTCAAACAAAAGATCGAATCAGAAAAAACCCACTAAAATTTTAACTTTAAGATTAATTCTTAAATAAAATACGGAGTAGTTATTATGGTTCATCTGGAAACAACATCTGTGTTTTCAACACAAGGGTAAGGCTGAATATACGTATCCCTTTACCTTGAGGCACTGAGGTTATGTTCGTTTTCTTGCCTTTGTTTTTGAGACTAAGAGATAGGTGAACTAGAGTCTAGAGACCGATTAACTGATATAAGATTGTTTTTAAGGGGAGCAATATTTAAGAGCTGACCCTTTAGACATACCGGAAAGCCAATCTTGTAAAGTACCATTTGGCATGAACTCATAGACAAGCATCTGTGAGATACAAGGACAAGTCAGAATGAACAGATATTTTCACAGTGAAGTACTTGAAAAAAAGGAAAGGTCGTGAAGATGGATTAAAAGAAAATATTCTGGAGTTAACACTAATGTCATAAACAGTACTTGCGGAAGTATCATGCATTGACGAGTTCACTGTATTTGGATTCAACACATATAGGCAGCTGTGGTTGTCTACTAACATGTTAACTGAATATGCTTA
This sequence comes from Silene noctiflora, assembly GCA_009801015.1. Classification (NCBI taxonomy): domain Eukaryota; kingdom Viridiplantae; phylum Streptophyta; class Magnoliopsida; order Caryophyllales; family Caryophyllaceae; genus Silene; species Silene noctiflora. The sequence continues at coordinate 131,890 of VHZZ01000128.1, forward strand.
ACTTCTACTGTTTATAACAATCTTCATATGGCTCATTTACTACTGTTCTGCAGCAATTATGGTCTGAGTATCAAAAGTTTATTGAGGATTTACGCCTTATTGTCATCAACCGTCGAATTCAGATAAGATCCCTACAATTATGTTTCAACAGATTCCCACTGAAGCAATAACAGATTGTTCAAATTACATACAACTTGAGCGATTTGGCATCTCGGGGGATCTAATTTATTCATAGAAGTTCTAGCAACTTAATGAACACTTTCTAAATGCAAAAATGAGGGTAAATAGAAGGAAATCTTCATTGAAATATCTTCATATTATTGTATTTCTGAAAGAAAGTTGTCGAAATTGGACAAAAGAGTACCTGTTCACCATTTTCACCACAATATCCAACCAGTGAAACTAGGTTGCGGTGATGTAACCTTGACAATATATGTATTTCAGTAAGAAACTCCCGTGTTCCCTGAAGAGATCCTTCCTCTGCGCGCTTAACTGCGATAACCGTATCATCAGCTAAAGTGCCTTTATAAACCTTCCCATATCCTCCTCGCCCAACTTGAGACGAGCTATTGAAATTATTGGTGGCTCGTGCCATTTCTTTGAAGGTGAACTCTTTGACGCCATCTATTTTTATCGACATCTTTTCAGCTGCATGCCATCACTTTCATTCAGAGACAAGCTTTCCGGAAAAAGTTACAATACACATACTACTGGAAGGAATATACAAGAGACTTACACAAAATTCTTCTTGAAAGTTGACGTTGTCTCCTTTTCCATTTCAGGATGAGAAGTGTAACGGCCACAGTTGTAATAACAGCAAAAAGGGTTACTCCTATTAAAATGACACCCAAAACGGCCTTGCTGATGCTACTTTTGTTATTCTGGAATTTCACTACAGCAAAAGAACAAAAAAATGACATTTCAGGAAATCATTCATTTGATGCCAGAGTAGCAGTAACCAAAACTTGCTACATAATAGTGCCAGTCTGATATAGCATATTGCTGATAGTATGCGGCAAGGATAATCTAGAAAAAGTGTATGCTCTATGTAGTTGCTGAAACAAAAAACTTGTAATATTTGAGCTGTATAAATTCTCAGAGGTTTGTCTAAAACAATTTAGATACCTTAGCTGTTTTGTATGATTTTTAACCTCTAAGGCATTGTTTGATTAGGATATTAGGAGGAACGGAGAGGGGATAATGGAGCGATAATATCTTTCTAGCAAATCATTCCTATGTAGGAAAGGAAAAAGATCCCTTTATTCTCTATCCCTCAACCCTCAAATGTCCTTCCAACCAACTTGCTAACCAAACAAGGGAAGCTCTAAACCAATGCTCAAAGGTCAGTTCAAATGACCTATTATCACCATCTGGTGATAACATACTTAAGCACATCCACTATAAAATGTGCTTGATATCAATCAAGAAAAACTTAATTATTCAGCACTGAATCAGTACCACTAAGGCACTAAAGACAGAATCCCCTGAATAGTTTACGTTTTCTTTTGGGTCATTATTTCCGTGTGAAGATACGCAAGTGTGGTAGAGAATCCAACACCTGTTCTCCTCCAAACAAGACATGGCAAAAAAGGAAACGTAAACCTTTGCATGAGGCAGGAAAAAATTAAATATATAAAATATCTGATGAGACAGCAAGACAGAAAAATATTTTTCATAACCGTTTACAATTGCCAGAAAGATGCTGGATTTGAGTACATACCAGAGCTATAAGGTCCAAGTAGAGTAAAGTTCAGAAGTTCATATGGCCCGAACAGCTCACTGCCAGGGAAATGCCAGGTGGCGTATTTGATTCTGATAAAAAGAAGCTCACTGTCATTGAAAGTATGGTTTACAGCATTGATTTGAGGGAAAAGTTTCAAGTCCATGCGCAAGCGAGGCCCTTCCTCCCAGGCATATGAATCAATATATAGCTGATATAGCTCCATATTCAAGGCATGCGTAATGTAAGACTCAAAAGCAGAGATGTAAGGAGGGAAATAAGTGAAACTAGGGCTTTTCAGTCTGTATCCTATTATTATAGGAGCTGCACAAAAGCAGGTTGGGGCTTCTGGAATAGGTTCAAAATATTTGTCAACAGGACATGCTGTTACAGGACAGACTGTTGATGATGTTAAGCCATTAGTTGTCCCATTTGCTCCTGCATCCGAGTCACAGAAATTGTGTATCTTCTGTATATTTGCAATATTACACACGGGATTGCCTCGAAGCCTGTAGAAGAGGAACTCATTCTAATTTATAAGTATTATAAAGGAATTTCTTCTTTTTCAAAAGAAAGAATTAAAAAACTCAACAGTAGACTAGTAGAGCATTAAAATCGTGATAGGGCACCGTAGTCCAAGTTATTACAAAAGGTTTGGTTTTTTTGTGGCTAATCATTTGGAAAAAAAAAAAACAAATAGTTAACAAACAATTCACACATGTAGTTTAATGAGGAACACGAATTAAACAAATTATTTATTTTCTATTCATCAGCTATGCTGTTATGCTTTTCAGACATGAAGTATCGCCACATATTCCTGTCCAAGAGTTGGACTAGACTATTTTGTGAACAATCATCATACTTTAGCTTAATGTGAACCATCATTCCCGCAGTATCAGTTCTTGGTTTGAGAGTTTGATACTTGATCTTGGAATTGGTCAATATGGGTAGTGAATCTTGGTTGGTGTGCTGTACATGTGGCCTATACACCCAAGAGTCCAAGACATGGTCACGGTAACCTAAAAAACTCGGTTGCAATGTGGTGTCGCGGCAGATATTCAATACCATGGTCATAGCATTACCTATGTCCAAGTGTCAAATATCGAGTGTCGTACATGGGTATGCGAGGTGATGTGAAGAGTAGTAGTAACATTGTTCATCAGCAAGATAATCAGACTATACTCTATATTCTATAATAAGCACAGAGCAAAATGATCAAAGCTTTGTAATATTCTACAATGGGTGTTTATCCTTGTTAGCGAGAGAATAAATCATTACTATCTCGGATCTTGGATCTAGTTTTAGGTTATCCAGTTTGCACAGGTTATTTAGTGTACAGAAGGATACTACTCAGCAGTCAGTAGGAGATACGGAGTACGTTTGACCCGCCACAGATTTCAGATGGTAAAAAACACTAAAAATACTTTTGCACCCATATAAGAGCGCGGGAGATACATATGGAGCATTGCATTTTGTCCAATTAAGTACTCCCTCCGTCCCGGTCATTTGTTGTCCTTTGGTTTTGGCACAAAGACCAAGGAAAGATGAGGGGGCCAATTGTAAGGTGACAAGTGGACTAAATTGGGAGTGAAGGATCAAATTGCTTATAAAATGCAATCTTAAAATAGAAAGGACAACAAATGATTGAGACACCCCAAAAAGGAATAGGACAACAAATGACCGGGACGGAGGGAGTACATTTTATTAGTTGCTATGGTTTTACTATCTATAATTCATATTTCATAAGCAGAATATTTTTTGGTGAAGACTAAGTTCACATACCTTAGATTCACATTCTGTGGAAGATTAAGATCCCCGGAAATGGCAGAGAGAAAATTGTATCGAAAATCACTGCAGTTACCAAGTATCAGAGTTTCGTTATCATTTTGTTCAATTAGAGACATATATAACAATCCAATTTTACATTTTATGTTATGCAAAAGCAAGCTGTGAACGAGTTCTTACATTGAGAGCCTAGCATTTCCAGCTAAGGATTTGTTGTGCCATATTTGAGCAGGAACAGAACCATTCAGAGAATTATTTTGAAGTGATCTGTGAAAGATATTACAAGATGTTAAAAAAGAGCAATAACTGTTTACAATCATGCCATCCAAATTTGCAAAAGTAGATCATTCTGAAAATATATTAGTAACATTTACATATTTGTGATGCAAAAGAAGATAATAGGACCCGAAGCACAAGTGGACTTACAGCATCTGCAGTGATGGAAGATAAGAGAAACTTTCTGGAATCGATCCATTTAGCTTGTTATGTGATAAGTCACTGAAGAAGGGAGAACATAACAAATACAAACATTAGTATCGAAGGATGTAAGAACCACTCGAGCATTGAAGTTTTATATTCCCTTAGTTCATGAATAAACTTCTTGGTTTTGGTTTTTGCGGTGTGCATGAATAAACTTCTCACTCGCCATATTTATTTTTTGTGTGACGTGTGGTCATTATGGTTTGTGACCCGACATCTTTACTCAACTTCATTTTCATCCAAAGGGACAATCTATTCATAGATGTAGGAAATTACTTAAACATAAATTTATATCGAGACTCACATACATTGTTGTGATATTATCTGAAAGCCTGTTTGCAGGGATGGAGCCTGTCAACTTGTTCCAGCTCAGATCTCTTTGACACACATACAGAAACCATAAAAACATCAGTGTTGTCAAGTGTCAGCTGAAAACAATGCTTCTCCAGTAAGGATTAATTGAAAATGTGTGTTGATATTAAAAGAACAAAGCTATAACTTACATATAACTAAGAGATGGCATCTGACTAAAATCAGGGAGTGCTCCACCCAAGCTACAGTTTCTCAGACTTCTGTTGATCAGAAGTAAAGCATGATAAATCTTACACTTAACTAAGAAATTGTCTGGAACTATAACAACCAGAAAACGGGAAATCATTTCACAAAAGTTTAATCTAAAAGTACTGCATAGCTTAAGGTAAACCATAATTTGAATATCTGCACAACTTTGCAAGTAAGTTTTAGACATCATCAATAAGCAACCTAAGGCATAGCCACAGAATTAATATTATTTTCTTTTTGCAAAAAGGGTTCTTGTAAAATCAAATATGAACAGTTAAAGAGTAACCGAAACATAATGTGTGCATGCAAAACATGAAAAGTCACCCACATCTTTACCAATCTGGACAGATTTTGATAGGATTCAGGAATTTCATCTCCAACAAAATTATTATTGTCAAGTTGGCTGCAAAGAAAAAGAAAACATATAGATCAATCACATGCGAATTAAGGAAGTATTAGATTTAATATGAAGTAAAGGATGTAGGTTTTGAGCAAGCAACAAGATTCATGAGTTACCTAAACACGGAAAACCTTCTAAATATAACTAATATGTCGCAAAAGCTCCCGTCTATGGTGAGATAGGGAGGTAAGATTACTCGTGTTGAAAACACAAAGAACCTTCTCACTAGCGACAATAATTTAAAAATAAAAAATAAACTCGGGCTTAATCAAAATCTCGCCATGCAAGAATTTCAAAAAAAAAAAAGAAAAAAAAATTATGAAGCAACACATACAACATTAACACAGGGTAAATAGTTGACATACAGTATTTCCAATTCTGATAAGCCAGAGAATTGAGGCGGGAGATTTCCTGAAAGATTATTGTTATCCAACAGCCTGTAGAAAAGATAATCCCTCTTTAACTTCTGGCATTTATCAGAAACCAAAAGAAAGGTACATTTTTAAACTCCTTCAAGAATCAGACATATTAACTCACAGGTGAACAAGACTCTGAATTTGGGAAAGCTCAGCGGGAAGCTGTCCACTAAATGAGTTATTGTTCAAATGGCTGCAAAATCGTCAAACAAAGTCAACATTTTCTACATAATAAGCATGTACTTTCGAACTTAAAACATGATATCCACTTACAAATGCTTCATGCCGCTCATTTTGCCAAAGGACTTGGGTATTGACCCAGATAAATTATTCTCATCTAATTGGAGTCTACTTAGATTTGCAAGAAGGCCCAGCTCATCAGGGAGAGCACCTGAGAGTAAATTGCCATTTAACACCCTGAATCACGTTGATTATCGTATATTAGCACAACTCGTATGATTGAAGTACAAGAAGAGTGCATCATGTTAGAGCCATGCATCCATCTTATAGCCGAATACAAGGAATAGAACAGCTCACTTTTCATCTACCTTTTCAAGTCGATCATCACATTTATATATTGATGATTATTGTTAGCCAAAGTGTCAGACACTTATCATTGTCAAGGTTTCGTTGTTGTTGTAATCGTTACATAAATTATGGATTTTCTTACATTCCTAGCTTCACTGAAATAGTCCACTGTTTCAAAGTGAAAAAAAAAAACACTGCCCTCTGGAAAATAGTTTTAGCCTTACAGATCATCATTGTCTATGACACTGTGATACTAAATGTTCATGCTACATACATTCTCATGATGAAAAACAAAAAGCTTTCAAAATGGAAAGAAAAATAAATACTTTCTTCTTATGTTTACCTTTGTGATTTCGTAAAAGCGTTTGTAACACCATCATTCAACTTAGAACATCAAAAAAATTGCCTCTATAGAATGTTAAAACAAGGGTTGAACTTACAGCGTTTTAAGAGAAGAAAGATTTCCTATCTCCTTTGGTATGCTACCGGTGATTTGATTCCACATGAAATCTCTTCAGATAGAGGCAATGATTAGTCAGTATGGCAATTCAGCAAAACACTACGAACTCTAGATTCACCTGAAAATGATTTAAGCATTTATTGAGACTCACAAGCCCTCAAGATGAGATAGTTGCTGAAGTTCGGGTGCCAAAGTTCCTGACAGATTCATATTTAGCAATTGGCTGCAATACTTCCATTGACAAAAGTCAGAAAATGTGACAGAGATATCAGTTGTGATGGGAGACAAGACCGTACGATAATCATCGGCTTTGAATAAGTGAAAAACATGCAAGATGACTGATACCAAGCAGCTATAGTAGAAAAATAGTGTAAACTTTAGCGCCTAAAGGATCCAATAATACTTATAGACTCCGAATAGTACTTAATATGACCCAGAAAACGGCAATATGAACAATTTGGAAAGGTTCTGAAGGCCACAATGATCACAATTTTGATGCTGTATCACTCGCACTATATGACCAGGCTTATGAGTTATAGTTTACGAAGAGAAGATGATTACTGAGAAGATACTGTGCAGAGTGTAAAGCTGAGCAAGAAGCATTATTAGCTAAGCACAAACAAAATGTAGCAACAATCATGAAATGAAAAGAGAACCAAGGAGTAACTATTGAATTAAACATACATGTCCTTGATGTGGTAATATCCATCAGAACCAACTTTATCAAAACACCAAACACCCGTCCACTTAGATGTACATGGATCTCCCTTACTCCAATTTTGCAGGTAACTCTTCGGGTCACTGAGTCTCGCCTTCACAGCCTGCAATGCATCCACTGCAACACACCGGAAAATTAAGAACTGGACCCATCTTCTAAAAGGTGTGTCGCTGTACAACTTATAATTATATGTGTAACTATAAATTATGACTCAGGCATAAAAAAAAATATCATATTAATTATAAATTCAGCAAATCTCCAAAAAGAAAGTGGCTATTGTCAATTGCTGCTCAATTACCTTTATATACCAAAGTTAAACACCTAAATTATCTACCTATGAACAGCTATACTGTGTTGAACTGATTTGTGCCTTTTGTACGATAAGTAAAAAAAGTACCATTTCATTTTCGTAACTTAATAATTTTCAACAGACCAAAACGGAAAGGTAACAAATCTTTCAAGACCAAAAACATTAAAAACTCGAACAATCTCTGAAATCAGAAATAAAAAAACGATAAACCACCTTCTGCAGGATGAGTTGACTGTGCAGAGGCATGAAGCAGAGAACATAAGTACAGCAGTAACAGGACACAAATCCCATTTTTCATCCCAAATAATTCCCTCCGTCTGTCTGTCAGTTATTCAACACTAACACCTTGCTGCAGTCACACAACAAGCAAAAAAGAAAAAAAAAATTATGCATTTTTCATCATTAATGAATATTTTGGATCAAAACTTTGGCAATTGTCAATTTCTACTGGTAATGCATTGATGCAGATGGGTTTTGAACCCGGTTATTGGTACTACACCAGTACACCCTGACAACCTTGTGAAGTAACCTTATAATTCATATTACTTTGCCTAATCACTGAATCAACAAATCAACAAATAATAATAGATAGTAAATTTGACAACAGAATTTAAAATTAGTCCTATATCTAACAACCTTACAATCAAAATTAGCCTAAAACTGACAAAACCCAGATGTAACAATCTTAGATTACAGCCTAGCAAATAATAACGATATTAAATTTACCCAGTGCCTCAATGGCTCCTGCAAATTACGATAAAAGATATTAAACTTGACAAGCAGCAGCAGCAAAAACATTATCATGGTGCCTGGCTCCGCAATTGCAGCCTGACCCTTGTAAAAACAATACTCCCTCGGTCCCAATTATTTGTTTACTTTTTTTTATTCTTTGTCAGGCATATTTTAATCGAAGGTAAGCAAATAATTGGGACGGGACGGGGAGTAACTCTGATACAAAGATATTAAATTTGAAAAAAAAAAAAAAAACAGTAAGAAAACACAGCAGAAGGTGATTAAGAAAGTTTGAAAATCTTACAAATGAAGTAAATAACTGGTGTCAGCAGAAACTAAAACTCAGTACTGTCAGGAGGTTAAGTAAAAAAAGTGAAGAGTGAAAACAGTAATTACTGTGAGTGTATTATTGTAAGCGTGCGGTTGATTGTACAAAGAAGACCTGTAGTCGTACTTGCAGAGTTACAGTCTTACTGCATTGAGAAGGTCAAAGATTAATGATAGTGGGAGATTGAACGAGCACAAATTTCCTGCAGATTATATTAGTTTAAGAAATAAAGTATGCACAGATGATTGATTATGGTGTATTATTATTATATTGTAATCATGGCAGACACAAGAATATTATTATTGGAAAATGGAAAATTCAGTCAAGAAAAATAGACTTTTCTTTTACTTGCTGTTTTTGGTCTTACATATTTACCCAATTAGTCTCTCTTATGATGGATATGGGTTAAAACGAGTCAAATAGCATGTCATTTGCATAGATATGCGTGAAAGACAAATGTTTTGTTAATATCTAAGCACTCTCTTTTTGTCTTATCAAAATAAATGATATGTTATTTGACCCGTTTAAGTTAAAAACGGATACTGTCGTGTTAAACAACAATTTGGGTTATGACTATTATTCTAGACTTTTAAATGATGTTAACACTTGACAGTGTACAAGTGACATATTGGTTTCTAATTACTTACTTGTTATTCCCTTTAATTGGGGTAATTGTAAAGTGACATATTGCGAATGCAAGTAACGGTCCGAAGGTGATACCGGCCATGATGGAAAAATACAAAACTATCATGAGAAAATGTCTTAGAGTAGTGATTAAGATAGAGATATACCGTACATAAGTTCTTAGGTTCGAATATCCCCGCCCTGCTTAACTTGGCTTACCCATGACTCGTCCTAGTCTAGTTCAAGGCCAAACCTTTGACAGCCTAGCCTTGCGCACCCTGCCTATCCCCCCGGGACGATTCAGGATGGGGGGCTTGGCCTTGCCCATGGCTAGATCTAGATTGTTCGTAATCATCCCAGATACCTCAGTTCTACTTCATTTTACTTGGGCATAAATTCTTTTGTGACGGACAAAATCCGTCACAGACTTGTGACATGAGATAAAGGGACGAGTGGGCAGGGCAAATGAGAGGGCAAGTTGAAAAGGTTTATAAGAGATCACAAGCTCAAGAGTAAGAGGAGGTGTTATTTGGGTCAGTACGTTTCATAAGAGTGGTAGAAAACAAAACAAGATGCAGAGAATAAAAGTAGGAAACGGACAACGTGAGAGACTCTGACAAGGTCTCCAATAATTTTATTGGGATCCCAAAAAAAAAGGGTTGTTTACAGTTTACCCAAGAAAGGCGTGAGATTAAAGGAACCAATTTTGAGACCTTCCTCAACTTTAAAGCTTTTGCTCGATCGCAGCAACATTACTACATTAGTGCTCAACTAGACACTGGCGGAAGTTAGAAATTGATTCAGTGGGATGAAAAATCTCAGCTGAAACAAATGGGTAATAGTGTAAGAAAAACTCGAAAAAAGTTGAAGAACTTTAAGTCTTAAACTAAACACTTTAAAATTTCCGACAGATCCACCATTGCTAGTAGAGCAGACGGTGAATGTAGAAGGGATGATCTATCGGCCCGTGTTCGTTTAATCTTAAAAAAAAAAAAAAAAAAAAAAAAAAAATGGTTTATGGTTGATTTGGGCAACGTTGGTTTGAAAGAGTATTCTTAGTTTGGTGAGGCAGTCAAAGGCTCCAACAAAGATGAGGCCAAAATGCGAAAATAAACAAAAAGGTGCACCCTAAATCATTTGTTAACCTCATCCATAAAGACATCCCATGTGTTCTTACTACTTTGGAACACCTTTGTGTGTCATCTTTGTGCTTATACTTCTATTAAATTACTAATCCTCATTATATTAGCCCCTTCATCACGCTCATTAATTTATGCCTATCTAGGTTTAATAGACTTCTTATGCAACTTTGTGTACATGTAGAGATTATCGTGTCAAACGGTTTATACATATACTTAATCATCATGTAATAAGATAAAGGATACGGACTTCATTTTCTCTAATAACCTAAATAAAGTATAATTAGATAGTTTAGAATAAAATTTAAACCGTTGAGAGAAAATGGAGAGATGAAGAAATGTAGATGATCTAAATTAAAATTATCAAAGTCAAACTAAAACAAGACACCTAGGATTTCGGTGAGAAGAAAGAATACTCAACAATGATATATAGGACGTCATTCGATGATACAAAGGTCTCGATACAACACGTAGAGTATGGCTGGTCAAACCCGACCTGCCCCTATCCCTAGCCGGTTTCGGGTCCATAATATAGAACCCGAACCCGCCCTTGACCTACCTTAATCTCGCCTCTCGGGTCACTTAACTATTTCCCGGCCCGCATGAAGTCTAACCCGACTCGTCCTCTATCCCGGGCCGGTTCCGAGTCCCCCTTCCTCGGGTCTACCAGCCCGGCCGTTTGACCACTCCTAATACCGAGTACACAAAAATAAAAGACTTTACATAAGAGCATCGAAAAAAGTGATATCAAACTCGATACCATAACGCCATCTCAATTTCCATGTCATATTACTTATATTACATTATTTTACAGAATATGGGCTTTAGGTTTTAAACCCTCATAAAATCCTCATTAATACTTGAACGTTACTTAAAATAAGCCAATACGAATTATGATCACACCCTAACTAAAATTTGAAAAATGCAAACATAAATGTGACTTGTGAGACAAAAAAAAAAAAAACACAAATTCTCATTTGTGACGGAAGGTATCCGTCACAAGCTTGTGACGGATACCATTTTGTCTCACAAAATGCCCATGAGAGGAGAGAGGAAAGCAAGTGGGGGGTGCCCCCACCTTGTCTCCCCTATTCGTTTTGTAAGTGGTATTACCCGTCGCAAAGATCCGACCCGTCACAAGGGAGACTTGTTGAAAAAAAAAAAAGCTTCCTAAAGTGAAAGCAAAAACCAAAAAAAAAAAAAAGCAAAAGCAAAGAGTCCACTACAGGTTCAGAAAGACAGAAAGACAGAAAGACGGACAAAGACTGAAGAAATGTGGAACAAACATACTCCTTCTTTTCCCTGGATTTCCTCTTCCATTGTCCTCAAAACAATACTATAATATACACTAGACTGTTATATTATTACTAAGTTTTAGTATATGATAATGTTATGATATGAAATCATGTCACAATTAAGCAGGGGCAGACCTAGAACTAAAATTTTGGGTAGCGCGTGTTGTTTTATAGTTATGTTAAGGCTCGTATAAAAATCGAAAATCTTAACCATTTTTTGGAAGTTTGGGGCAGCAGAGTTTTTGCCCTGCAAATAAGGAGTATAATACTAGGAGTTTGATCAAAGAGAGGTTAGTTGGTGCAAGTCATTGTTAAGAGAACAAAATGGTTGCAGAAGATAAAGCACAACTCTCTTCTGTCTATATTCCTGATTGTAACAAACTATGCAACACTTTGAACAACCGGTAACGTTCTTCGCCTTTTTTTTTCTTTTTTGAATTATGAGGTAACCCGCAAGGCAGCAACTGCTAACTTTTGTACTAGGTGCCTGCAAATCACGTAAACTAGGTTATCCGCCCTTTTTACTAGGGTAACAGGCGGTTGTTTTGTTGTTATCATCGTTATTTACTAGCAATACTATTTTGTATGGAGTTTATTTTTTCACTTTTGTAGGATTTTTGATTGGTTTTTCAATGTGAAACCAGAGGATGCACCTGTCCATCCATTTGTTCATCTTTGATTAAGAAACGATAAAAAAAAAAAAAAAAAAAAGTAAATAAATGATTGGGTTGAAGGTACTAATTTTGAAAATTCTGTTCGGTGTGGTGGGCTAAACAACAAATTTTATGATTCTTTCGATAGTCGATACTTCAACTTTGACAGTGATGATTTGGAGTAACTTTTTAACTTGAAACCTTAAAATCAATACCTGCCTTTTGAAAATGTAGTTCTATGTTAATCACATGTTTTTGGTTTAAAATGAAGCGTCAAAGGTTAAGTGTCGTACCTATGTCAAAATGTTGAGTGCTGAACACAAATACTAGAGGTAATATGAGGTGTCAAGTAACATAGTTGTAATATGAACTATTGGAGAGATGTTTTTAACTTTCTATTGCCGAGTTTATGACCCTGCAGCATCTTTCAAGACGTTGCTGGAGACGTGACAGTTGTCGTCAATGGCGAATCTTATCTACTTCACAAGGTAAAATCTATGGTTCCAGTATTCAGTTTGTGTCGAAAAATGTCCTTTGATTAAGTTGTTGTACTAAGCTAGTACTGATAGCCGTATATTTGATTAAATTGAAGTTTCCACTTGTCTCTCGGTGTGGGAAATTCCGTAAAATGGTTGCAGAAGCCATGGATTCAAATCTATCCATGTTTGAGATCAATGATTTACCAGGGGGTCCACAGGCATTTGAGCTAGCAGCAAAATTCTGCTATGGCATGAACTTCGAGATCACTGCAGGAAATGTTGCATTCCTGCGTTGTGTAGCTGAGTACTTGGAAATGACGGAAGACTACCAAGAAGAGAACCTAATCTCAAGAACCGAAGCTTATTTGGACGAAGTCATGGCTCATAGTATTGAGAAATCCATGGAAGTTCTCTTTACTTGCGAGTCCTTACCCAACATTGTAGACCAGGTGGAGATCCCAAGGAGATGTGTGGATGCAATTGCTAGGAACGCGTGCAGGGAGCAGCTAATATCGAGTTTTGATCACTTGGGTTGTGATGAGGAATTAGGGGAACTGAAGGAAGCCTACATTGATTGGTGGGTGGAAGATTTGTCGGGGCTTAGGATCGATTTCTACCAGCAGGTCATCTCGGAAATGATGACACAAGGGATAAATTGTTGTAGTGTCATTGCTTCGCTGATGCACTATGCTCAGGTCTGGCTAAAGGGTATCGGAAAACTTCAGATTTGGAACCCGGCAAGGCTACGATCAAATTGTAATAACACAAAAGAGAATGATCAGAAGGTAATTGTGGAATCTCTGGTGAATCTTCTCCCACCTCAAGAAAAGTCGATTCCAGTTCCTCTAACTTTTCTTTTCGGGTTGTTGAGGATGGCGATCATGGTGGATGCTACCGTTGCCAGCAGGCTTGAGCTGGAAAGACGGGTTGGGTTTCGATTACAGATGGTCTCGCTTGATGACTTGCTCATCCCGTCCGCTCACAACGGGGATTCATTATTCGATGTGGACACGATTTGCAGGATACTGGAGAACTTTCTTCAAAGGATGGATAGTGAAGAAACTGAAGAATGTGGGTATGAATCTCAAGGGTTTAGTTCTCCAAGTCACGGTTCTCTGTTACAAGTCGGAAGGCTTATAGACGCGTATCTGGCAGAAATAGCCCCTGATCCTCACCTTTCTTTACAGAAGTTCACTACTGTAATTGAGACTTTGCCGGATTATGCCCGTGTTATTGATGATGGACTCTACAGAGCAATTGACATCTATCTAAAGGTACTAGAAAATGGTCAATTTTTTTTATACTACTTGTAAGACCTGCAAACGGGGGATCATGTCGGATTGTCAGGTCAATTTGGGTCTTTTCCGGCAAATTGTTGAGTCCTGAGTTTAGTCTAAGACGAGTAAATTAGATCGTGTTCGTTAGGGTTTCTTTCATCAATTATGTAGAAAAACTTTTCATATAAGTCATTTTAGAACGGGTTATTTTCTGGAGGATTATTTAGGTCAGGTACGTGTCAGGTCACTTTGGATATATTATGCACTTTGGATCATACATTCATACTGGTTCATTTTCGAATTAACGGTTAGAGGCGGAGTCAATCGACTTTTAGTAGTTTTGTTTTGGCTTGCTGCTATCAAGATTTTTGCAGTTTTTGTTTAGCTAAGGCGCTTAGCCGTGAAAATAGCCATTTTCGGGTCAATTGGTTTCAGATCAGGTAACTTGGGGTTTCATGCCATTTTTATTTGAGATGCTTTCTAAACAGTCATTGGGCTTTTGTGCAGGCTCATCCTATGCTAACAGAAGACGAGCGCAAGAAGCTAAGCAAGTACATAGACTGCCAAAAGCTGTCACAAGAAGCATGCAACCACGCTGCGCAGAATGATAGGCTGCCAGTAGTAATGACAGTAAGAGTCCTCTATCACGAGCAGCTTCGATTGAGGAATGCTATGTCTGTAAGTTCAGGTGAGGGACCGTTTTCTCAGAAAATGAGCAGCGGGATTCCAAGCGCTGCAATGTCACCTCGGGACACATACGCATCATTGAGAAGAGAGAATCGAGAACTAAAGCTTGAGATCTCGAGGATGAGGATGAGGCTAAATGATCTGGAGAAGGAGCAAACTTGTATGAAACAGGAAATGCTGGATAACGTAGGGAATGGCAGGACATTCTTCACTTCTTTGTCCAAGGGAATTGGAAAGATTGCAATCTTTAGCGGCCCATTAGGGAACAAGAGACAGAGGCCGGCGACGAAAGGAAAGGGAAATCAAACTGGCCGTAGTCGCAGGGACTCAATTTCTTAGAAAATGGTCATTTATCGAAAACAAAGATCTTGGAGCGCCTTTCTTAAACCCGGCTACACGTATCAGACATGGAGCGTGTCCGAGTTTGACTAAGTTCTTTTATTACCTTCATGTTTTTCGGTTAAAACGAAATTGTTCAAAATATAATAGTTGTGCCTGAGCACGGAGAGTCGGAGTACCGAGTACGTAGGGTAAAAGATGAATTCATAGTCCGTATATGTAGGTCTCCAAAAGTTTGCAACTAACATAGCTTCTATGTTCCATTCAACGGTCTGTATCAAATTTAAGTCATGTGCCACATTTGTCCGTGCGTCGCGTCACGTCGATTGTAAGACATGGGAGTACCAGATAACATGAGGTATTTCATATTTAATTCGCAAATTATATTATGCGACAGTTGTGTAAACACATTGCTATAGACTCGATAAGTGATATCAAACATCCTTGTACCGTGGAGGGATTCAATAAGACAACAAGTGATATCAAAGCAGATGCCCCCAAGTCGATTTCTCAGTTTTATCAATAAAGTTGTTAAATTTAGGACTTGAACCTTAATTGGAAGCTGGAACAACAATCTCGTACTATATCAAGTTTTAACATAAATATAATAAAAATAGGTATTAAAGTCCACAATTTGGAAGAAAGGAATGGTTAGAAGTTAGAAGTAGCCAAAGCAAGCAACATAATCCAATAGTCACATGAAAATGACATGATACCCACATGCATCAAACATTATTTCATCCACTTTATGCTCCCTAACCAATCTATAATCATTCGGTCTCCCTTAAAACGAATAACGAAGATATACTCCGTATTTTTTTATAATTAAAAAGGGTTAAATAATATCCTTTTGAATAGGTAAGGCAATCTTTTGTTCTTCCTCATATTAACTGTTTTTGTCCACCTTTTTCTGAATAAGTAGTATTTAACCCGTTTTAACCACGAATAATTCCGTCTTAAAAGAATTTGTGTATAATAATATCTTTTTCTAAACAAGTGATGATGGTAGGGTTAGTTAGCTAATCAACATCTATGTGGGATTGTACAAAATGTAAATAAGATTTTAGAGTGATCCGATGTCTTAATCATGTCACATGAATCATGATGACCCACTTTTATGGATGGCGTTAATAATTACGTAACTTCGTAAATCAGTGCAAAATCATTTTGGTTAGTTTTTAGATACTTAATTAAGTTGGTCGAAATTTGACGCCAACAATTGCTATCCAAATAAACAGTCTTTGAATCTCCCTTGGGTATTATTATTAGGGCAATTCTCATTTGTGACGGACGTATCCGTCACAAATGAGAAGACGGGTACCACTTTGTCTCACAAAAGACCCATGAGAGGAGAGAGGAAAGCAAGTGGAGGGGTGCCCCCACCTTTTGCTTTATTCGTTTTGTGAGTGGCATTACCCGTCACAAATACCGACCCGTCACAAGGGAGACGCTTTGTTATTATTATGACTTTTACGGAGTATCAATTTAATTTTAACTATTCACTCTTAAACCGTTAAACCTAACAATTTAGTAGTTAAAATTAACTATCTGATTTTAATGCTCATATTGAATCTCCCTACGGTATTATTATGACTTCTGACTTATTAGACATACCCAATAATGGTATGCTAGTTTACATTGGGGGGTTTTTTTATTATTATTTTAACTCATTTTAGTTTATTTCACCTTCAGTTCAATTCAGTTCAACTCATATTTTCACAAATTAACTATTATTTCAGTTTAGTTCAGCTCCATTAAGTTCGATTCAGCTTTTTTCAGCCGTAAAAAACATGGCCTTATGGGAAACTTAATTTTGCTGAGTTGCACTTAACTTACAAGAGCTTAACTTTATCGAACTAAACTTAAAAAAATGTGACTTTAAATCCAAACAAAACAGAGCTTTGTTCCCTATCTACCTCTTGAGATAGGGCTTTGACTTTTAATATACCAAAACTTTGACTTTGAAATTTTTTAACCGTATCTGACTAAGTTATTGATCAGAGACCACAATTTCATACCCTTTATATGTTTTTGGTGCTCTTTTTATTGTTCATTGTGACCCAAAGTAACATTTTAATTTCGTAAAATTAGCTGACATTCTACTTTCCATAAATTTGACAACCAACAACACAAAAGTCGATTAATTTCTTAAATTAGGTGACATTGAAAGTCCTCTGAAAACAACCGAACAACCCAGTATCAAGCATTAGTTGACACTGATAGTCTCTGAAAGATTTCAAGTAATTGAAATTTATGGCATGCATTGCATTGCATGGGTCGCAATACTAAGAGGTAATGGTGGTAGAATACCACATGTGACATGTCCAATTCCAACATTTTATTTTATTTTATTAGGTAAAGTGGGGTTTGCTTCATGTGCCCTTCTTTGTGCCCACTATATGAAAGCAAAGGGTCTTGTTTGTGACGAACATAATCCGTTACAAGTTAAAGACAAATAGTACATTTCTCATAATAAGGCAAGTAAAAAGATAAGTGGGGTAAAAATGGAGCATCTCATAAATAGTATCACTTGCATATTATGAGAGAGACACTTTATCCGTCTTCATCTTATGACGGATGGTGCTCGTCTTCGATGAGAATTTGTGTTACTAAATAGGCTAAATTTCCTATATCATCACAATGAAATGAATGGTTAACTTTAGAGATGGTTGATAACCTAAGATAAGAAGGTATGGAAATTCCTTAGTGTTTATAGTGACAAGATTTCTTATGAGATAGCGTTATTTAGTGGATTGAATTTCAGTATCACCCTTTTACATATAAAATATGGACCTTATGCATTCTTTGTTCTATAATTTAGTACCACTCGATGATGACACCAAATAATCGTCTTTCATTTTATATTAATGACCTAGCAATACGAAACATAAATATATAGTAGATTATTAATTTTAATGGCCATGTAAATTTATTTAATAATGAAAAATATTTAGATACACTATGTGTATTATGTCATCGTACACTCCAACTAAATAGAAAATTAGAATTGACAACAGTTTTCACTATCAAAATTGGAAAATCTAAGTCGAATAATAATTAAATGTACTTGAAAATTTTTATTTAGTTTCGACTTGCTTTTACACAATAATAAGAAAGAACCAATAAGAAAATGAAAATTGAGAAAAATATGAGATCTCAAATAACAATTCCTGAAATATACTGTAGATATTAAAAAATAAAAGAAAAAAAGAACGCATTCTACAGTACCATCCTACGCCAAAGGGGAGAGCCCTATAAAAGAAGAGGGCAAAAAAAATCTACTTATCTACTAATTTTTAATTTTATTTTAATTACTTGATATTTTTTAGTGATAAATGAAATGTTTAATGTCATAATTAATCAATTTAAATATGTCGATAATCACTATAAAATCACGGGTTATTAAAATAGAAATTTACCAGGTAAAATAGATTGTGTTTGGTCATAAATGGGTTGGTCCTATGAAATATTTGTGTAAAAGAAAAAGATAATTGTAAATACGGTTTTTCTAACATGTGTCCTAAGGGCACATGATGATAAGAACATATATAAGACAATGTTTTCAAACCGTTGTAAATAAAAGTGGGAGGTATGTTCACTCCAACTTTAGTCTAAAAATATACTTAGTCTAAAAATAATTTGTGTCCTAAGTTCGACTCCAACAGTTGTGGTCCAAAACTCACAATTGTAAAATGAGATTTTATAATAAGGAGTAAGGACATATCTATAATCTATCTATAAATAATATAAAAAGGCAAGACAAACCACCACATTGCACAATTTCACTTTTGAGGTAATTCTAACAAGCCACCTCATCATCATTATTTAGAAAAAAAAAATTAAAAAAAATAATGAATTTGCAAACATTAAATGCGTACCAAAATTTTAAATAGTATAACAACGAATCAAGTTTGCCCTCTTAATTTTTAATAAATTAAACAACAAATAAAAAACACATCACTCTAATTTTACATCATGCAACTATATTAAAAAACAATTAGTACATTTAANATCACTCTAATTTTACATCATGCAACTATATTAAAAAACAATTAGTACATTTAAAATTATTAATATTTATAAAGTTTGGCCTCTTACTTTTTCCTTTATTATTTGTCGTTCAACTTATTCTTACAATATAAATTGATTAACTGTGCATATCAAGCATTGTTTATGCTAATTTTATTAATAGGGACTATGATTAGGTTTACCTACAATGCTTTTTGTTTTTATAATGATTTKTTAAGATATTTAGTTGTATATTCTATTTAGTTTATGCTTAASGACAAATATTTGCACATCTAATATAAATAAAGCTTCCCATAATTTATACTATGTATAGAAAAAATTGGTTCACTTTAAAACGTGTAAAT
>VHZZ01000128.1:151907-174587 GCA_009801015.1 Silene noctiflora
TAAATTGTGACCGCCTTGAAAAAAATGTACATTTTTTAGTCTTGAAAAGTGGTCACAATTAACCCAAAAGTGGTTACAATTTACCAAAAAAATGGTCACATTTTCCTGGTTGCACTACAACGGTCTTAGAGTAGAATTTGCGGAAAAAAAGAATCTATGGTGTTGTTTGGCCAAGCTTTAAGAGTGTTTTTCTAACTTAACAGGCTAAAGTTAGGCCAAATACTATAAATTAGAGATATCTATAATAATTGATAATGTATACGCATGCGAGAAATCCAATTCTAACCCGTGCATTGTACGGGTATAAAAACTAGTTCTGTTGATAAAATCAAATGCACTTCAACCTTATAAAACAACAATAAAAAAATTACCGTTTTGGTTATATAATATGAATAGTGATGTATATTCTCATCATTTCACTAATACTATTGGACAATTACGCTAAGAACTTGAGAGAATCTTATGTGCATCCTGATCCAAACCTGATCAACAATAACAAAGTTAGGATCTCCAATTAAAAGGGTGGGTGAGAAATTTCAACAAAAGCAAATAATAAGGTCTTGTTTGGTTGCCATTTCAATTTATGGAAAAATTAAAATCCCATGAATTGTAAAAGGGGGATGATGTTTGGTTGCCAAATTTTTGGCAAAATGTAGGCATTCAATTCTCCTAGGAATTTTGAATGCCTACGTAATGGTGGAATTGAACTACCTAGCCCCTCCTAGGTAGTTCACAACTCCTGTGGAATTCAACTCCCACATGCGCAACCAAACAACCTTTTCGAATTCATGTAAATTTGTATACAGGAAAACAATTCACGTGAATTGGAAATTCCGGTGTTAGTTGAATTCCTTGATAACCAAACGAGGCCTAAGTAATGTCACAAGGTAAACTTAAAAGAAGTTTGGACAAAGGTTTTCTTACCTAATAATAAAAAAAATAAAAATAAAAAAAGAAGAAGTTTGGACAATTAACTAAAAAGTCAAATAATTAATTTTTCAACGAGACAAGCGCTGCTATTAACCCCTTCACTCTATCACTCCACCACTATTGATCAACGAAATTACTTCCAATAATCAAAATATAATCTACTAAATTAAGGTCCTCTTTGCCATGACACTCCAAGTAGTTTATTTGAATAAAGTACCTTATTTGAACAAAATTTCAGCTATCTGATTTTTTTGAAAACGTGTGGTAAGTAGTTTATTTGTCCAAATAAGCTAACTGAAATATGTTATCTTTCATTTCTTATCCCTTCAATCTATAATATTAAATAATTATCATATTATTTTACGTTATTTTACCAAAAATCAGCTACTTTTTGAGTGTACCATATAATCGGTTACCTGGTTAATTATCTTTTTTCAATTTTTAACTATTTTTAAGGTTTCAGCTACTTTTATCAAATAGAGCTTAACTACTAAAATCACCAAATAAAAACTAATTTATTTTAAAATTTAAAATCCGTCAGCATTAAAACCGTCAAGCCACCTGATTGGCTCCCCTACAAAGAAACAAACATAGAACAGTCACTCATTTGTGCACAAAAATTACAGCACAAAATCCAGATCCACTACCTCTACACAACACAAAAACACTCATATCACATGACGTAAAGTATCAAAAACGCCTCGGAAACTCAACTCTCTTTATCCTCATAACAACTCTGCATCTACTCTACTACACCACCCGTCCACCCTCTTATAACGAATCCATTCCGTTCCGTTCCGTTCCGTTCCGTTCCAATTAATTTAAGCTTATTATGAGTCGGTCTCATAACGATCTTACGACAATGCGCAACTCTCTCGTTGCGCAGTCGTATCACTCTCAACACCGCCGTGGCCTCAGCGCTACCGCCACCACCACCACCACCACCAAAGACTCCGACGACGCTCTCGATCTCTTCTCCCGCACTCGCCGCACCGCCTCTCTCATTCCTTCCGATGATTCTCAAGGTTATTTTCGTAAACATTCTATCGATTTTCTTAATTTTCATGATTCATGATCCTAATTTTTTTTATAATTTAATTGAAAATTGGATCGATTTTTGTTTATTGAAATTTCGCTATCAGTATCTTAGAAAGTGGAGAATTAATTGAATCAACAGACAATAGTGACATTTGTTATATATATTTAGTGGTCCATATTATTATACGTGGTTTGTATTAGTGATTGATTTTTGATTTTTGTTGTTACTATGTGATTAATTGTATGATTAATTGTTTTAATTATGAATTGTTGATAGTGTCGATTAAATTGGGGAAGTTATCAGTTGGATCTGTCAAATTACCTGCTAGAAATGGATTGGATGATCTTTTGGCGTTTGCGGATGGCGGGAAGCATGATTACGACTGGTAAATATCCGCTAAAATCTCATTTGAGTCCGTCTTAAGCTTAAAACGTATTCTTTCTCTATTCTATATTGGATCCGTCTTAAGCCGGCTTAAGCTTAACGCGTTTTCTTTCTCCATATTATGTTGTTCATTTATTGCTAGCTATAGTGACTACATCATAAGCTAAGACAATCTTAAGCGACACGAGACTGCATTTATCCTAATTTTAGTATGTTTTCATTTGTTAGATGTGATTGTTATTATGATTGTTCATTAGGTTTTCGTTAATCTATTGTAATGCTTAAGTATATGAGTAATTTTGATTGGAGATCATTGATTGATGGAGTTTATAGAAGTAGAAAGTTTATAACACATCCTTGGGATTATCGGGATTCAGCTTCCACATCTGTTGAAAAATGTCTTGAAATCGAGCCAAGTACTTTAATTAATTAGCACTAGATTGTAGCACTTTAAGTAATTGTGTTTTAATGATTGTCGATGTTTTTGGATTATGAATTGGTATTGGGTAAGAGTGTTGTATAATAAAGTACAACATTACCATTATTGTTTATCATTATAGGGTTTATAGGTTGTGGCTGTTATAAGTTGTACAACAATCTTATTTGACCATTTATGCTGGATTTTAGTAGTAGGCAGTAAATGCAGCGGTAACGTAATTATAAGCATCCTTCATTGTCTGTGTTTGACAATCGTAGGCTTTTGACGCCTCCGGAGACCCCTATTTCTACTGAGAGGAGCGAATTTCAATCAAATATAGCAGCTCCAAGAAACAGTAATGCCAGTAGATCAACGTCGCTTACCAAACCTTCCAGAGTATGTGGGATCTTGAATTTACCTTTTATGCCACACTTTCAATTTGTTTCAGCTATCACATTTGGCTTTTATGTTTAGCGGCTTAGCGTTCTAGCTCTCTTTTTTCAAGCTGATAAGGATTGACAGCAATTTGTTATTAGCAATTCATGAAGCCTAACGATATTAACCTAATGCTGTAGTGGGAGAGGGGCTGAACCTGATGGCCTTTTAAGTTCATATTCTTTTTAAGCTCTTATGCATTTTACTATATTTATTAGCACATGAGTAAGTTTTAAGCTGAGTCCTTGGCTTATTAGTTGAGTGGTTACTGTTCCAAACTTGAGGTCAAGTGTTCATATTCCGACCCTCTTCCTGATGATTTGGTAAAGATCTTTGCCTTTGCAGTGTCCGTGCCACTTTTTCTTATTTAGCACGTACTGGCACGTGTTTGAGTAGTCATTTGTGTGCATTCTAAATCACGGGATTTTGTTTGCCTAACTTCGATTTTCTGGTTGTATATCAGCTGTCAACCTCGCAATCGGAGAGCAACCATTTCTCTCGACCTGTAAGAAGCAGCTCAGTGACGCGCTCTTCTGTATCTTCTGCCTTTAATAATGGTTATTCTTCAAACAGATCCTCCAATATTCTAAACACAAGTTCAGCTTCTGTCTCATCCTACATAAGACCTGCTTCCCCCATTTCCCGTTCATCATCTAATACAGCAAGACCTTCTACTCCTTCCCGAACAACATCCTCTCGATCTTCCACTCCTTCAAAATCCCGTTCGGCTCCCACAGTCTCAACCACTGACAGAAGCCGGCCCTCACAAAGCTCGAGACCCTCTACCCCAAATTCTAGGCCCCAGGCACCTGCTAATTTAAGCTTCCCTACTACTCGGTCAAATTCTCGTCCATCAACTCCAACTCGCCGGAGTACAATATCTACCTCCTCAACAACACCCAATGTTTCTATTTCAACAGGGCGGGGCCCGTCTATTGGACGTAGCCAGACATCAAATTCCCGGCCTAGCTCCCCGAGTCCTAGAGTTCGACCACAACAGCCTGTTATTCCCCCTGATTTTCCTCTTGATACACCACCGAATCTACGGACATCTTTGCCAGATAGAGCAGTTTCTGCTGGAAGGTCAAGACCAGGTGCTGCTCTAACCCCAAAGGTGACAACAGAATGCACGACCGCCGGTAATTTATCTAGAAGACCATCTTCCCCTGTCAAGAGTAGGGGTAGGTCTGTAGAATCGCAAGGAAGGGGCCATCTGCATTCTAATGGGAACAGCGGCAATACAGCTGAACCCCGGAAATCAGCCTATGTTTCTGATGCAATGAGAAAATCAGTCAAGTCACTGACAACCACTGAGAATGGTGGATTTGGAAGGACCATCTCGAAGAAGTCACTTGACATGGCTATCAGGCATATGGTATGTATTTTCTCTTACCCTTTGAAGTTTTTAGTGAGGAGTTTATTGCTTCATAGTACTGAATACCTTAGGATATTCTCAACTTCTTTTGTTAACAATTTAACATACAGAAATTTATGAGTCCCACACTTCTAACTTCATATGTCATCGCTTACAAAGAATATTATGGTAAAACAAAGAAACATGACTTACTAGCTGGTTGAGGATTTGAGGCATTGAGTTATGTTGTTGTGCTAAAGTTCTTCATTAATTCTTGAAATATAATTTTCCTTCCTCATCCACGTGCTTTGATAATCTTTGTTACTCAAATGGCAATCTTCTACAAATGTCTCTGGTAACCTTTGTTGTTTTTGTTTCACCGGTTTTATAGGATGTTAGAAGTGGTTCAGGGAGTATGCGCCCACTTCCAAACACTTCATTGTTCCCTCAGAGCATTCGATCTGGCCCATCTAGAATCCAAAGTGGTCATGGGTCTGGCAGCCCAACATCCATCCAGAGTAACGGAAGCCCATCGTTTAGCAGCAATGGAACTGTTTTTGAGAACGGTTCATATTCCAATAATTCCCTTGAAATTGGGAAGAAACTAGAAAATGGCAGATTTTACGGAAGATTAACTGAGGTAGACATGTATGAAAGCACTCGATATGATGCTATCTTACTCAAGGAGGACCTAAAGAACACTACTTGGCTTCATAGCATGGATGATAAGTCTGATCTGACTTCTATCTTCGATCATGGGTCCGAGTCTCTGCCTGAGCCCTTCGGTCTCTAATGATTGGTACTTTCTTTCTACTTTTTAAATTCAGATCAAAATTCAAAAGCAATTATACCCAAATTTGATTGATACTCCGACATAGTTAATTTGTTTGGACAATAGGTGAATGTATGTTGGTAGATTGTTTTTACAAAATTGAGCGAGTCTGCTTCCCGGCTTTCCTTTTCCTTCAAATTTGTGGATGATGTAATTGATACAACCTATACTCTCCACCAATAGTCATATAGATGGTGTACATGTAACTCTCTTTGTTGTGCTATTTATGATGAAGAATTAGAAATACATTTAGTGTAATTTTACTTTTAAGATCTCTTTTGCATGCATATGTTTTGCGGACGATCTTGGCAGTGAATATTGAATAAGAGCTACACTGCAATCCTGGTGGGCCTTTCGCACGCAGTCATACTGTCACGCTTGTAGCAAAGTTTACCTGGGGAATTAAATTTGGTTCATTCTTCATAGGATGGTAGTGGTAGTATATCTAGTAATGCCAAGGGCTACACTGCAATCCTGTTGGACCTTTCCATTGCCTTTTTTTTTCTTTATTTATCGTTATAAAACCTGAATTCGGTGTTGGATGAAATCTGGAGCGTTGAGAGGAAATCGACAGAGAGGATCGTAATTGACAGGTGGAAGGGAAGGGAGAAAGAAAGAAGTTGGAATATTTGTAGCAGTTATGATATAGGTGATATATTAAGCAGCAAATCTTGGAATTGGTAAAGAGATGAGTTGTAAAATCAAGGATGCATGTGTTACAGTTGAGGACTGTAAACAGATGCTCTCCTCCTATGAGTTATGACATGCGACTTGATAGCCTAAAGCTGGAGATTATGTTGAATATGCACATGCCCCATGTGACTTGTGCTATGGATATTGATCCAACTCCTTACCTGCTGCTTCTGATTTTTTTTTTTTTAATTTTTTTAATTCTGTGTTAATAAACGAAAGTAGACACAGAGTCTGCGAATGCAAATATTCGCCATCTTCTTATTTATCGAGCAAAATATATATGGGTATTAGGAAATAGGAAGTACTACGAATGTTAAGTAGTCTGTAATTTGTAGTTATAGTTACTTTATGATCACTTTAGGTCTTACCACGGAATTGTTGGTTACAACTCGAGTTCATTCGTTACAAAACTATCTCGATGATCTGGAGGATCTCAGATTCAATACAACATAGAGAAGATAGTGGATCCAATTCCACTAATATATTTCGTTGATGATAATAGGAGTAATTTACAGGTCATTAACATCCCACAAGATTACGTAAACAAAATATTATTTTGAGTACGTCATCGAGTGGGAAAGGAAAGTTGCGATAAATGACGGCATGGAACTATGGAAGCTGTTCCAGTTGAAACTTGAAACCAACAACCAATTTTGCAATTACTATGTTTGTTCATTGATGAGCTTTTACTGAGAAGAGTCAATGAGTTTTGCTTATTTCACTCAAGTATAACACTCATGCTACACCCAATGCTTCGAGTCTTCTTTGACTAAATGCCATCCCTTTTTCCACGCTTCCTCCTTATTATTGTGTAAGACGGTCTCACTGTGATACTCTTCTTTTATATAAAATTACTTATTTTTTAATAACAATAAATAAATGATTTTTTTACACAAAAGAACTGTTTTATTCTAAAATTTGTGTTCTTTTCATAGTTTTATTCAAATTTCAAAAAGAAAAAATATTGTATTGAAAATGTTTATTTAAGCAAGAATAATCATTTTTCTCAGCAAATTGTTATAAAATAAAAATTGAGTAGTACTTTTGAAATAAATTAACCACCATACTCAAAGGCATAATAATTTTCATTAATAGAAATATAGAATACTTATAGTTCTTGTCAATTTTGGATTGCCAAGTGTTATTATTAGTTGAATCGTCCATCCTTGTTCTCTACTTTGATAAATTTACTTTATATTAACTGATGTAAATACGCGCACACACACAAAAAAAAACACTATACACTATATGCAATTTACTAAAACTCTTGAAAACAATTTTGCAAACTCAGCATCATGTTTACCATTTATAGACCAATGTGATCATTAGCTGTTTTTTTCTTTTCTTTTCAACCAAATATTATCACTAACTCCGCCTGTGAGTGTTTTCGGGCATTCACTGATGGTCTCAAGTTCGGAGAAAAGAGGAGGGTTGCGATAGGTTTGTGGCAGCCAACATAAAAACTTAGTCACATTTTATGGACATGAATCGGAATTTGAACACCGTTGAGGCGTCTCCTCAGAAGCGACGCATTGCACTTCTTAGACCCGGGTGTAGTGACAAGTATGTGAGGGTTGCTAGGTCGTCGCCCGTAAGCAACGCGCCACCCTTACACCTGGGGATGGTGTCAAATAGGCAAGGGTGCGCTACATCTTCTAGGCCCGGGTGTAGTGAAAAATATGCAAGGATTGTAAGGTCGTCGCCCGAAAGCGGCCCGCCACCTCAAAGTATGGGTGTGGTGTCAAATGGGTTTGGATCCAGAAAGCATGGTCAAGAGCGGGTAAATAAATCATGGCATGACTCTAGGAAGGTTAGTAGGTTACATTTTGGTACTTGGAATATTGGCTCTTTGATAGGGAGAGTAGCTGAGGTAGGGAAGGTTATAAAAAGGAGGAGGGTTCACATAATGTGTCCACAAGAGACAAAGTGAGTCGGAGATAAAGCAAGGGTGGTGGCGCCTTAGGGTTGTAAGCTTTGGTACACGGGTAAGGACAAAAGTCGTAATGGAGTGGGTATTGTCATTCATAAAGATTACATCGATGATGTGGTAAAGGTATCAAGGAAGAGTGATAGGACTATGAGCATTAAGCTGGTAGTCAGGGATGAGGTGCTGGCTGTCATAAGTGCCTATGCACCTCAAGTGGGATTGGATGCTTCTTTTCAACGAGCCTTTTGGGAAGACCTGGAAGAAGTAGTAGGACGAGTCCCTATTGGAGAGAAATTGATCATTGGTGGTAACCTCAATGGGCATGTGGGTACTAGTCGAGTTGGTTTCGAGAGCATCCATGGAGGCTTTGGTTTTGGGGAGAGAAATGAAGTAGGAAGTGACATATTAGATTTTGCTCTAGCATATGACTTGGGTATAATGAACACTTGGTTTGATAAAAGGCATTCTCATTTGGTGACTTATAGGAATGGAGGAAATGCTAGTCAAATTGACTTCCTTTTGTAAGGAATGTGTGGAGGAAAGATTACACCGATTGCAAGGTCATACCCGGTGAAAGTACCGCAACACAACATAGGCTAGTGATGCTCAATTTTCTGGGAAGGAGAGATTTGAGGAAGAGAAAGGTAATCGGTGAGGCACGAATCAAGTGGTGGAAGCTACAATGGGAAAACCAGCAAACATTTTTGGATAAGGTTGGAAGTAGTGATATTTGGTCAGATTGCAAGGAGAAAGATATAGATGCAACGTGGGATAAATTGGAGCATGCCGTAAAGAATTCGGCGAGGGAGGTGTTAGGGGAATCTAAAGGAAATAGACCATCAAGTAAGGACACATCTTGGTGGAACGATGAGGTGAGACAAGCGATAAAGACAAAACGTGAATGTTATAAGGTTTTGGGGAAATGCATGAGTGATGAGAACTTTGAAAAGTACAAGGAGGCTAGACGCTCCGCTAAGAAGGCAGTGCGTGATGCGAGCGCAAAAGTTAACCAAGAAGTGTATGCCGGGTTGGACACGAGAGAAGGAGAGAAAAATATCTATAAACTGGCCCGCATAAGAGACCGAAGGACGAAGGATATCGGGAGAGTTCGATGTGCGAAAGATACGGACGACAAGGTTTTGGTTCAGGATAACGAAATAAGGGCTAGATGGAGTTTTTACTTTGATACTTTATTCAATGGACATCGGAAGCAAGATTTTTGGGATGTACAAGTAAAGCCAATCATGGTTAATCGGGAATTTGTGCGTAGAAGACAAAAGAGTGAAATTAGAAAGGCGTTAAGGAAGATGGGGTCGAAGAAAGCAAAGGGACCGGATAGTATACCCATAGAAGTTTGGAGGTGCTTGGGGGAGAAAGGATTCGAATGGCTAACCACGCTCTTCAAAAAGATTTGGAGGAGCAACAAGATGCCATCAACTTGGAGGAGAAGCACTCTTGTCCCTTTGTATAAGAATAAAGGGGATGTCCAAGAGTGTTCAAATTACTGGGAAATTAAACTTATGAGTCATACGATGAAATTATGGGAGCGGATAATCGAGCAAAGGCTTAGGAAATGTGTAGACATCTCGGATAACCAATTTGGATTTATGCCTGGGAGATCGACTATGGATGCAATTTTTATCATGAGACAGTTGATGGAACACCATCGGGACAAGAAGAAAGACCTGCATATGGTTTTTATTGACTTCGAAAAGGCATATGATAGGGTACCGAGAGAAGTACTTTGGTGGACTTTGGCGAGAAAGGGTATGCCTCGAAAATATATTGACCTCATAAAGGACATGTATGAGGGGGCTAGTGCAAGTGTTCGCACTAATGTGGGGGAGAACAGAAGAATTACCAATTACCATTGGGGTGCATCAAGGTTCCGCACTTAGTCCTTTTCTCTTTGCTATAGTTATGGATGAGTTGACAAGGGATATTCAGGATGACATCCCTTGGTTTATGATGTTTGCAGATGATATTGTGTTGATTGATGAGACGAAAGAGGGGGTTGAGAGAAAGTTGGAACTGTGGAGGCATACTTTGGAGACTCGTGGGTTTCGGCTAAGTAGGAGTAAGATCGAGTATTTGAGGTGTCAGTTCAGTAACCCCGCGGGATCGAGATCGACAAAGGTGGGGAGTATTATTTTCGATGGAAATGTTGTTGAGGGGTCAGCATTCTTTAGATATCTAGGATCTATTATTCAAAAAGATGGGGAGTTAGACGGAAATGTTGTGGCTCATAGAATTAAAGCGGGATGGTTGAAATGGAAAAGTGTTACAGGGTTTTTATGCGATAAAGATATACCTCATAGATTAAAGGAAAAATTCTATCGCACGACGGTTAGGTCTGCCTTACTTAATTTACGGCTCCGAGTGTTGTCGTGAAACATTGTCACATTCAAAAGATGAGTGTGGCGGAGATGCGTATGTTGAGGTGGATGTGCGGTCACACAAGGAAAGATCGATTAAGGAATGAGGTGATTAGGGAAAAGGTGAAAGTGGCGCTAATAGAGGACAATTTGGTGGAAAATCGACTAAGATGGTTTGACCATATGAGAAGGAGGCCTATGAATGCACCAGTTAACTTTTTTTCTTTATTTATCCCTTACTTGAAATGGATATTAGTTAATGAAGATTATTACTGCCTAAAAAGTAACAAGAGTTGGTGAAACTTTAGTAAAAAAAGAACATGGGCAAGATGATGGAGGAAGTGAGGAAAGGAATAAAAACAATGTAAAAGAACCCAAGAAGAAGAGAACATCGAACTTATTAATGGCACACATCTCCAATCTATATCATGATTATTCGTCACTTGGTCCATATCAACTATGCTTCACTCTAGTCTAAATCAATATATTATCGTATCACAAATTCTCATTTAAGAGAGAACAAGAGCTAGCTCAAGTGGTAAGAACTCTCTTATCTCGACCATAAAGTTGGAGGTTCGATTCTCACCCGCGACATAGTGC
Source organism: Silene noctiflora (assembly GCA_009801015.1). NCBI lineage: Eukaryota > Viridiplantae > Streptophyta > Magnoliopsida > Caryophyllales > Caryophyllaceae > Silene > Silene noctiflora. The sequence goes on from VHZZ01000128.1 coordinate 162,895, forward strand.
GCTCATTTGAAAAAAAAAATCTCATTTAAGACGGACACTATCCATCTTAAACTTAAAACGAGTTAAAATAGGTACCACTTCCATAACTAAGACAAAATAAAATGTTTTGATATTAGCAAATAACTTGTCTCTATTTAAAGAAATGATATATATTTGAGTCATTTAAATTTTAATATCCGTCTTAAAAGAGAGTTACGGTGATATCATATAATCCGTACTAAAAAGTCTCCCGACATGGGCACATCCTAATTAGTGTTCCACGGAGGGTTGTTTCACCGGTTAGTGTTGGACTCATACTCACAAGTCACAAGTCCTTCTCTATCATTTTTCGCAAATTCTGGTTTAATTCGGTTGTATTCATTACTAGTCAAATAGATAACATTTTATATGACATGTTATCAAAGATTGAAATTACCAAAAAATTGTTCATAATATTATCACGTAGGTATTTCCATTTAAAGATTTACAAGCCCAAAAACTTTAACTGAACTTTGTGACGTAAAAAAAATTATAACACATAAAATGATACAAAAAAAAAATGAATTTTTAATAACTTATTGATTTTTATCACTCATACTAAGCCTAAAAAAAAAATAAAAACTCATACGGAGTATAATATCACTCTTTTAAAGTGATGTAAATCCGTAAAATTTTATCCTTTGACGTTATCATTACTCAGTCTAAAGCGTCTTACTTGTGACGGACACTATCCGTATCCGTCACAAGCTGAATACGGATAGTGTCTCTCTCACAATAAGACAAGTGGGTGGGGGAATGGAGCACCCCATGGTTGGTGTCACTTGCGTATTGTGAGATGGACACTATCCGTCTTCACCTTGTGACGGATAGTGTCCGTCTTCAATGAGAATTTGTGTACAGGTAGTATAACTAAACCTTGTAAAATGATCCGACTCAAAACCTGAACTAAGGACTCGAGCGGGCGAGCATGATCCGTAACCCAAATCGATATAACCCAACCCGTATGTTTATTGTTACAAACCGATCATTATCCATGACAAACTTGGTAATAATAGGTCCAAAAATAACCCGATTTCTTACAAACCCAAAAATAACTGGACTCGAACTAATTAACTTGTTTACGGAGTCTAATTATAACATGACATCTCATCATCAACTAATGTTGCACTAAACATTCCATTTTTTAAATTTAAAATTCCATAATTAGTGAAAAGTGAATTGACTACACTTTCCAATTACAAAAAAAAAAAAAAATATATATCAAAAACAGATGAAATAACAGCAACACACTTTGCAGAACAGTCTTCCTACTCCTTCTCTTCTACTATAAACTACTGTTTTACAACATTTTGAAACCAAGTCACGTTTTTTCATCAACAACTTCTTCACTTTCACTCCATTTCCCATCAATTTTTACAGCCTGTACATCCTCTTAAACATTAATAATTGCAAAAAATTGTAAAAACCCACAAAAAAACTGATGATTTTTCATTGAAAATGAGCTTAATTTAGTGAAAGTGATGTTTATTGAGATCTGTGCATGTCCTACATTATTAATTAACTTGATGCCGTTAGCTTCACGGTGAAGTTTGTACATAATTTTGGGGATTAAAGTTGAAAAAAAAAAGGGTAAAAAAGTGTGTTTTTGAGGGATAAAGGTGTTAACTTTTGGATGATGTTGTTGTTTGAGAAGAATAACATTTTGATGAGTATTCTTGAAGATTTGCCGTTGGAATTTGTATGACTTTTTGGTCTTTTTACTGAATATAATTGTTAGAATTAGAATAATTTCTAAAATGTTGGTCCTTTTATTTAATTATATCTCTTCAAGTATCTTCATTGATTGAAATATGCAGCTTAATTTTAGGTAATTTGAGTTTTTTGTGTGTGTTTAGATTTGTGGGTTTTTGGTGTAAGTTTTGGGATAAAGTCAGCTCAATTTGATGGTAGAGGTAAAGGGAGCCACCGAGGCGATTTTGATGCTAACGAGTTTGACCCTAGGATATGAGTAGTTGAGTACCACCTCTTGTGACTTTACCGGCTCAATTTGATTGTAGATGTAGTTTTTTTTTTTTTAAAATCCAATTTTTATATGTGAGAATGATTTTGGAGCAAAATGTGGGTTTTTGTAAGCTCTAATTCTGGAAAATGTGGTTTTTAAGATACCCAATTGTTCAATTTTTGCATTTGATTGGAGTAAATGTTGTATGCTGGATTTTAAGATGATGGGCATTTTAATTTTCAATCTTATAAATTGGGTTTTTCTTTGTTTCCCATTTTGATTTATGTTACTCTGACTCGGTTGCAAGTATCGTCCCATAGGGTTATTTTCTGTGAAGTTGACGCGACCAAAGTGAAGTGTCGGAGTAACATAAATTTTGATATACGGGCATATGGGTGTTTAATTTCTTGGATCTGTGAAGTTTCTGTTAGCAAGTTGTAACATTTGTTTGTTCATGTATGATGTGCAGAGAAATGGATGATTGATGAGTGTTCTTGGTTGAGCCCTCAATTCCTTCACACATGTAATGTTAATCTCCTTGCTTTCATTATTTGTACTTGTATGTTTAATGGCAGTGCTAATGCTACTGATACCGATTTAATTACTGTACAGTGACAGTCATGAAAGTAGGTAGCTTCATCATTCATGGTAGATGACTGATTACAACGGTCGGTTAATTGCGTATTGTATCTACATAATTATTGTTGTTGCACACCAAATTTGGGGATTAAAGAATTCTTGTTTTCTTATCTCAACTAACCTTTGTCTGCTTGATAGTGCTTCCCCTCTTTGTCTAAAAAGAAATGGCGTGCCTTTTTCGCTCTTTTTCGCTTTAGATGTAACTTTCCTAGTGTTATTTTAGTTTGTTTCTTGTATTTGTAATGCAAGCGATGATGTTAGATGGTGTTCTAGATTGCTTGGTAATCTATTAAATTTGTATAGGTAATGACATCTTTTTCTTTGGAATAAAGGTTCCTTCTTAATTCTTCTTACTCTCTTGCTTTGTTTCTATACCATGTTTTATTTGATTAATACGGAGTTAATGGGAACCCGGCCCGCGCACATTGAATACCTGTGAACATGATGGGTCTGTTGTAAGTGAAATACTTGGGAAAACCAGAAAAGCATTCATCATCCTTAGCTGGAGATTGTCAAATCTAGCATTCATTTTTTATGGTCCTGAAATGATCAGTTGCAACTCCTACTTCAACGTGTCGACCCACCTATCATGTGTTTACTTCATAAGAGGATGTGAAGCATCTTCACTGTAGATCACAATAGTCTGTCTGTCTAGTGCTTGTGTCCATATTCCTTATTCAAGTGACCGAAATGAGCGTAGTGTAAGATTCTTCATTAGCTTAATGGTGTTTGCTTTTGAAATGTGGGTCTTCCCTATCAGTGTAAAGTCGATTGCTACACGCATTCAAATTGTCGATTGCTTTTGATAAAAAAAGGTGGGAAAGCTGATATTTGTCAAAAATCTCAAAGGAGGCGGTCTGAAACAGTGTTGCTGTTAAAATGATCCATGTACCCACTAATTACCCATTCATATTTTCAATTCAACCCTCATTGTCTTATGTTATTGTCACTATATGTCTCTATATATGAAACAGTGTAACAGTCTCAGAGGAGACTAACTAAATACGGAGTATTTATTGTTTGCTTTTTGTTGTCCAGGGATTTATTGATGCTATATGATTCTTTGTTGGTCACCCTGCTTTTAGGTTTCTTAGTCTCAATATCCAGCTTTCTATTGTCTAAGCTGAAATATAAATAGACAACTTATCTATCACTTACTCTTTGTCTATTCCAGGCAGAAGAAAGAATTGTGTCGACTACATTAATCACATTGTTTTTGGGCTCAAGCCAGAAGATCACCTATGAAGAACTTTCTTTTGACATTTTTGCCACTGTTCTTATTCAATTTCTCTCTTCCTAGTTATGCTGATCTGAGAGCTGACCAACAGGCTTTGCTTCGGTTTGCCACTCTTGTACCTCACGGTCGAAAGGTAAACTGGACTTCGAATGCTCCAGTCTGCACTTCTTGGGTTGGCATCACCTGTAGTTCAGATAATAGCTCTGTAATTGCTGTCAGACTCCCTGGGGTTGGACTTGAAGGTCCTATCCCAAATAACACCCTCGGAAAGTTGAGTAGTTTAACTATCCTCAGCCTAAGGTCTAACCTCCTCTCGGGTAGTCTTCCATCTGATTTGTTGTCCCTACCTTCCCTCCAATATGTATACCTCCAACGAAATAACTTATCCGGGAATATTCCTTCATCACTCTCCCCTCAGCTAAAGACAATAGATCTTTCCTTCAACTCCTTTGACGGCAAAATTCCATCATCAGTCCAAAATCTAACAAATTTAGGCAAACTCTACCTTCAAAATAACTCCCTTACTGGATTAATCCCGAAATTCAATGTCACCTTGCTAAAATACTTGAATGTGAGCAATAATCACCTAAATGGCTCTATCCCATCGGCACTTAAAGGCTTTCCTGCTTCAGCATTTAAGGGAAACACAGGCTTGTGTGGGCCACCAATTAAGCAATGTGTGGGAGTTCCTCCTCTTTCTTCCCCTTCTCCTTCTCCCACTCTTGCGTCTTCTCCACCTCCTCGGAAACACGTCTCGAGAAAAAAACTGAGCACCACGGCTATCATTGGCATTGCAGTGGGAGGAGCTGTGTTGCTTCTCCTTCTACTACTAACCATATTCTTTTGCTGTTTGAGGAAAAAGGACGGTGAAGGAAGTAGTGTACTTAAAGGCAAGGCATTTGGTGCCGGAAGATCCGAAAAGCCAAAGGAAGAGTTTGGTAGTGGGGTCCAAGAGGCTGAGAAGAACAAGCTTGTTTTCTTTGAAGGCTGCTCCTTTAATTTTGACCTCGAGGATCTATTAAGGGCTTCTGCGGAAGTCTTGGGAAAAGGAAGCTATGGGACGACCTATAAAGCCATCCTAGAAGATGGGAAAACAGTGGTTGTTAAAAGACTGAAGGAGGTTGTGGTAGGGAAAAGAGAATTTGATCAGCAAATGGAGATGATTGGAAGGATTGGTGAGCACTCCAATGTTGTTCCCTTGCGAGCGTATTACTACTCCAAGGATGAAAAACTTCTTGTGTACGACTATGTGACAGCTGGTAGCCTCTCTTCACGTCTGCATGGTACGCTTTCATATGTTTCTTTGTTACTATTATCGTTTATATTTCATTTCCAATGGAGTGACGACCTACTATTTCTTTGGTTTTGGAATTTATGGAATTAAGCAATAAGGCTCACTAAAATGTAATACTTCGTACATCTTTTGTTGTGAAGTCATAGTTAATTGATGCAAATTGAAATATTTATTTTGTTGTGGATTATTCAGAAACAACTTCTGTGTTTTCAGCAAGGGGTAAAGTTGTATTGACGTGCCTCCCACCCTATTACCTTGCCATAGGTGGGACGTTTGAGGCACATTGGTAATTTGTCTGTGTATTGCTATGTATGACTTTGAGTGTATTTGGCCATTGATCTAACATCAAGTAAACTTACAGGTGGAAGGGATGGCGAAAAACCGCCACTAGACTGGGAATCAAGGGTAAAGATTTTACTAGGAGCTGCTAAGGGAGTTGAGTACATCCATTCAGCCGGAGGCGGAAAGGTTACACATGGAAACATCAAGGCCACCAATGTTCTTCTTTCTGATGACCTTACTGGTTGTATCTCAGATTTTGGCCTAGCTCCTCTGATGAGCTTTCCGGCTGTTCCGCCTCGAACCGCAGGCTACCGGGCACCGGAAACAATTGAAACCCGGAAAACTACACAAAAATCAGATGTTTATAGTTTCGGTGTGCTACTCCTGGAGTTACTTACAGGAAAAGCTCCTGGACAATCACCAGGACGTGATGAAGTGGTTGACCTTCCGAGGTGGGTCCAGTCCGTTGTCCGAGAGGAATGGACAGCAGAAGTTTTTGACGTGGAGCTAATGAGGCACCAAAATATAGAAGAAGATTTGGTTCAAATGCTTCAAATCGCCATGGCATGCGTCTCAAAGGTGCCCGATATGAGACCCGACATAGGAGAAGTAGTAAAGATGATCGAAGAAATCAAGCAGTCTGATACTTCAAGCAGGCCGTCTCCCGAGGCAGAGGGGTCCAAGTCTAAGGCCCCAGAAATCAAGACACCCTAATGGAACACTTAACAAAGGACATCAGTGATTCTTGTAGGGTTTAAGGTTAGAAACATAAAATGTTTTGTCATTCTTTTCGTGTGCAAATCTTGTTGTTGAAATAGGGGTGGTGTTGTAGTTACATTTCCGGACACCGGACACCTCTGTTAGTGATTGAAACTGGCCAAAGCCAAACAAGTGTTTAGATTGTGCTCAAGTATTCAAATTTAAGCAAATGCTGATGAAATTCTTGTAAAAGATACTTCAGCCTTCAGGTAAATTAGCCACAAAAATTGTTGGCCTACAAATATGAAGAAGAAAACAAGAAGAGTGTTAATTAGCCACAAAACCTCATAACACAGAGCACTGCAATTTTTTTTTTTTTTTTTTTTTTTTTTTTTTTTTTTTTTTTTTTTTTTTTTTTTTTTATTATTTTAAAAAATGGCCTCATATATTTTCATGTAATTCGACTGCCCAGATTCGTGAGTTTTTTTAGTGTGGCTAAACGTCAATCTTATTAACCAGTTGTCTTATCAATGTAGGATATGAGTTAGAACCTTAACAATCCTCCCCCTCATATCGAGAAACATCGTCTTAATTCGAACCTTAACCTTTACGGAGAATTCAAAACTCTCCGCATTGTGGAGCCGACCAATTTCTAGGGCAACCAAAGCATCACCAAGTCTTTATATCCTCCTCTAACCGACACACCATGCTATCTAATCATGTCTTGCATGGTTGCACCACATGTCACCGCCTGGTTAGTTTGGCCTAAGGCTCATCGATGATTGACATACGTGAGTGATCCGTTCGTTGTGGATACTCTCACGAACATGGAAATAGTTGGTCAAAAAGTCTGCTTCATTTTCATGAAAGTTGATACACATACACGAGGTGTATGAAAATTTCCATACACAACCAATTAGAACGTGACACGTGACAATTTTTAACTTAACCCGAGGTGGTTAGCTTAGGGTTAGGTTAGTAATTTTACATGTGTAGTTAAGTTGTTACTTATTCTAGTTAATTACATTAAGGAAGTGTTAAAACTCCAAAATGTTGTTGGTAAGTCTCGAACCCATGACCTCTTGGTTACCATGCACTTGCCATTACCATTGTAACACATCCATATTTTTGCTACTTTTGTATCACTTTTCTTATATGTATATTAAAATCGGAGTTAAAATACTACGTACCTATAATAACTATTAAATATACTTCTTGCTTATATTAAATGTAATGTACGTGTTGTGTTAGTTAGATGTACTTAAAAATGAATAAAATATTTTATTTACTTATGGTGATTATTATTTGTATGTATAGTTACATTTAATGTATATCCGACCGATATACATAATCTGTACATGATGAGTTAGTGAAATAAAGTTTAGAAAAAAAAAATATAGGTCCATATAATACTAATTATAGATATTTTAGTGTGTATAGGATATAAATAAAATATATATTATAAAACATTTAATAATACTTATAGGTACATATCACGTTTATTTTAACTAATTATCAACTACGGTTGAGTAAAACATCAAGTATATTTTATTTATATGGGAGATACATTAAATGTAGACCCTGTCAAACGGGTTAGGTCCCGGGTTGGGTCAGAATATGGGTCAGGTTAGATACGGTTCGGGTTATACGGGTTACGAGTCGAGTTAGGGTCAGAATACGGATCAAGAAATAATCTCTAACGCCTTTTTTAACGATTTTTTTAATCAAAATATTTTTTTTAAAATGTAAAAACATTTAAAATTAATTTTTTTATCATATTCAATGTTTACATTTTTTATATTGACATAATTATTAAAAAAAGTTTTTTAATAATTATTTTATTATTAAATATTATAAAACTTATATAAAATTGATTTCTTAGCTGTGTTTGTAATTTTAAGTAATAAAAAAGTAATTTTTAACAGTTTTTTCAAATATAATATAGAAATGTTAATATTTTAATAAAATTTTATTTTAGTGTAATATTTCGTGTTTATTCAAACATATAACTCTAATACATTTACATAATAAACTAATATAAAATATAAGTTGATAAAAATTAAGCAAGATAAATATTTAACAAATATTTGATATTTATTTAAATATATAAGCATGACAAAATTGTATAACTAACAAGTAACTCAATAAATAGTGAAAATATTTGTATCGAAATTTGATGTAGTAAATATGATAGTAATCACACATTTGAGTGGTAAAAGTAACAATAATAACAGTCAGAATAGTGAAAGTCATAGTAGCCAGAATGAGAGTAGTGAAATTAACAGTATTAAACGTGAGAGTAGTGAAAAAAATAAATAATGATGGCGGGAGTAGTGAAAGTAACAGTAGTGAGAACAAATGTTATAAAAGTAATAACAGTACGAACAACAGATAAAGTATGAAAAAGTAGCTAATTATTCGGTTTAAGGAAAATATTTTATTTATTTAAATATATAAGGTTGATAAAGTTAATGATAATATTGAATTTAACTATAAAAATAACGGAAATAGTTAAAGATACAATAGTAATCGAAGTAGTAGTGAACGTAATAGTATTAACAGGGGGATGTCGTGGAATTAATAATATTAACATTGGGAGAATAAGTGAATGTCTCTCATAATTTGTTGAAATTTTTTACATCTCATCGTACTTTCAAGATATATCATAGAACAATATATTATAAATCGTAAATGTATGTGTTAAAAAGTCTAACGCAATTATATTTCATAAAAAGTAAATTTTAAATGATAAATGATAAAAAAGTCTAACGCAATTATATCTCATAATTCCGCTTATGATAAATAATAACCATAAGTAAATAAAATATTTTGTTTCATTTTTTTCAAATACATTTAACTAACTCATAAAAAAATTACATTWAATATAAACTAAAAGTATATATTTAATAGTTATTATAGGTAAATATTATTTTAACTCAGACTTTACACATACATATATGATATAACAAAAGGTCTATAAATTTATCAAAGAGATGATTGTGTCACATTGGTAATGGTAAATGTACTTTTAGCGTAGCCTTTTTCTCATTTTCATAGACAGAGTTTGAATCCTAATATCGTGGTAAAAGGACAAGGTAAGATTGTAAGAATGACTACATCAAATCCACTTAATTATAAGTTACTTCATCCATTACGGTCATTTGTTTACTTTTCTCATCAAAAGTCTTCCTAATATGAAAAAGCTCATAAATAAACGAGACACCCAAAATCCAAAATACGGTTTTTTAAACGTGTGCCCTAAGGATACACATTAATAAGCCTAAAGAAATTTTTTTATAAAATATTCTACTTAATTATGGTAAATTTGAGTTCATAAGATAAACATATGACTATGACTAGGACGAGTAGAGTATATCATAAGAATAAGGAAGAATAATTGTTTTAATACTATGTTTTTCAATATAAAATCATTTACGCGAGACATAAGAATAAGAATAAGAATATAATAATTGTTTCTTCCAAGTTGCAACCCAAGATCATTGCATTGGGCTTGAGTCAAGAATCAAGATATCTATATCTAATTAATTTGTGGCTTTTTTTTTCTCATAAATTTTGATGATCATTTTAATAAAAAAAAATGTGACTATTATTTAATACTTCTTCCATTCAACTCCACTCTACCATTTTACTTTTTTACGTTTGGCAACGCGTGTTTTACGCGGTAAATATTGTTAGCTACGTATTTGCAAAAATGATAAAAATTAGATATTTTTAATGTACTCGTAAAGACGAATTAAACAAGATCCTACATGAATATATTTGCACTTATGTATTGAGAGAAATTTGCAATTGGATTTTTAATTGTGAATAGTGTGCAAAAATGAAAATTGGTAGAGTGGAGTTGAATGAAGGAAGTAGGTAATATTTTATACTCCGTAAATGGTTATTTTTTATTATAGAGCGATTATATTTGAGATCGCCACAATTTATGACCGTTGGAAGAAAAACCGAGATACCCATTTTAAATGAGAATCCTCTGCACTTTTGCAAGAGGAATCTACAGGTGAAGCAGATAGTCAATATTGGAGGATAAATTACACGTGTGGTTTGAATAATGGTCAACTCAAGGAAGGCCGTGTTGAAATTTCAGCAAATGTTAAACGTGCTTCCACTCCATTTCCCGCATCACTTGACAACTTTCCTCTTCTCCATTCACCAATCTTTTTTAATTAACAACCTTTTTTAATTAAGGGCTTAATGTTAGTATACATTTGATTTTTGTGACATTCTTGTATGCCATATCATTCTTATGCAAATTGCAAATATCACCTCATTTAATAGACAAAGTCATGATGAGTAATATTCATTACCCGAGTTGATCATCGTCATCTACCTATCTTCTTTGTAACTCTCTTTAACAAACAAAATACTATTCCGACCGTACCTATTATGTGATCCATAATTTTTTTTCTTAAAATATTTATGGTATAAGAAAACTCTCAAACTCTACTTTTTACCATAAATTTTATTAATTCTCTTGTGAAACCGATTTATAATAAGGCGTTGTAAAATTTTTTTAAAAGTATTTTAATATCTCCCTCACCCCAAGCATAATAAGTAGTGGGAGGTTATAGGGGTCAATTAAATAAATAAATCTATGGTTTTACAATAACTAGGGTACAAGTGTACAACATAAGAATTTGAACTTTGTTGTACTTCTTTCGTTCAAGTTATTTTTTTACCTTTGATTTATGCACAAAGACCAAGAAAATATGAGAGATCATTTATAAGTATTGTTATTGAGTGACAAGTGGACAATAGATTATGTGAAACTACCTTTAAAAAAGCTAAACAAATGAGAAAAAGGAACATACTTCGGATGTACTACCTCATACTTTATTTGTTTTTGAGCATATATGTATTTTTTCTGAGCTTATTACCTCACACTTTATTTGTTTTTGAGCATATGTGTATTTTTTTTTAGCTTATAAAAATTTATATGTTAAATTTTAAATTTTTTCTTGTCAAAACTCAAATTTAACTAAGTTTTTATGTAATGTTTTTGAGTTTTATTGTAATTTTTTGAGCTAATTGTCTAAGTAAATGAACTCAGAAACTTTATAGTAAAACTCATAATTTTTAAAACAAAACTCAAAAACTTTATTATAATGCTCAAAAACTATAAAATTGGTGGTAATACATCGGATGCATAATCCACTTACTGTAAACAAATAAATAACGTAGTTTATTTTCTTCGTACGATTTTTATTCATTTCAATACATTTTCCATCAAACTTTCCATTTGTCTACCTTTGATTAAAAACCATCAAACTTAATTCTCTATACCTTCTCTTTATGGTTGAAACTGAACCTTCTTCAACTACTTTAAATTTCTTCAATTCTTCAAATACGAATAATTATTCAATATTTAATTCAGTAATCTTATATCAATTATTAATTTGATTTTTTCTTATAATTTTGTTCCTTTTTTTAAAAAAAAATTAGGGTTTACTAGTTTTAAACCCGTGCAAAAAAATGCACGGGTCGTAATAATAAGCGCTATCAGTAAATACATGAGCATATAAATAAACAAAAAAAAA
>VHZZ01000128.1:175187-196938 GCA_009801015.1 Silene noctiflora
TTGATGTAAAGAACGCGCCATGTACCTTTATATTTTTCCAAGTTCACCAATATTTTTTAAATAAATGCTTGCATGTCTCTTTCGATGTTAATTAATGGTTTCTTCAAAAGGAATAACCAAATAAAAAAGGTTAAATGTTTGCCTCAAACCTTAATTTGTGTCCTTCAGAACACGGTGGTAGATCCACTATTATTGCTTATTTTTTTCATTATTTTTCTGTATTATATACTCGTATCTATTTTTTTCGATTTTTTTGCTCAGGAATTAGTATATTTTTTTCGAAAATATATTTATGTTTTAAAGCTTTTGATTTTCGCGTTGCTGTTGTCTTTTCCCTGGAAGTATTTTTTTGTTGTATACTTTTCTATGATGATTATATGAAGTTTTTATTTATTATTTTGTATAGTAATAATTTGTAATTTCTGTTTTGTAAGTCTTAAATCATGTTTTTTTTTTGTAATTTTACGATTTTTTGATTTTGAGGCTACAATTATATTTTAACAGGCTTTCTACGGGGTATTAATATTTGGAATCACTAAAGTAATTAATAGGTTGGAGAGAGAATAATAAAAATAAAAAGAGGAAATAGGGTAATTAATTGTGTACATAGAATGTGGGGGGTCCTATTAAAATAAAAGTTTTTTCACCCCTAAAAATCATAGACCAATAAGATTGTAAGAAATGTTTCAGCTTTTATAGTTTAGAGATATCTAAATTAATTAAGAGTTAATGACTAATAAGTGTGGTATGGTGTTGGCTACTACGCCCACCACCACTGGCGTTGGAAAAGTTGTACGGTGGTGGGAGGGTTTGGCTGTGTTGGATTGTTAGTTATCAATATAGTACGTATACATACATTAGCAAAGTAGTTAATGTAGTACATTAACAAAGTAGTACACACTAAACAAATTAAAAAAAAGTGATAAAATAAGTCAGGTAGTACATTAGCGTAGTACACTAGTACACACCAACGATTTCTTATCACCACCGACCCACCACCACAACGGCACCACCGGACCTTACCGCCGTCTGTATGGTCAGCCGATCAATGGACTTCTCCGCCGACGACATAGCAATATAGTCGCCACTACACATCATGATGAAGTACAATGTGTCCCAACACCCAAGCCACCACCCTCCGACGATCATTACAATCCCACCGTCAATGGTTAATCGACCGGCCACTACTCTGGCAGCGAACCACCTCCCCAAATGTTTAGTTCATTAACAGTAAGTGGGCGAATTAGAAGATTATGGGTAAGTGGAATGAGAGAGAATTGACTAGAGAAAAATTAGAGAGAGAAAATGGGAGGGGTATAATGGTCAATAACGTACTACGACGAGTAAAATGTGTACTACGAAAATGAGTACCTATAAATAAAACGCCTTAAATAAAATAAGTAAACAAATAATGAGAACCAATAGAATACATAATAAACTCCAAATCACATCAACTAATTGAGCCCACCATGGTTTGCTTTTATAACAAGTTCTAATTCAACCGTAGATAATAAATTCATTTAATTTAGTTTTGTGTAACTACTTTCAATGGAAAATAACAAAGCCTAATCGACTCATAATGTATGTATGACCAAAGCAAAGCTCAACATACATTATTCAATAATAAATGACCAGTTCACACGGTCCACTTTTGACCCAATAAAAGGCAAGCCAAAGCAAAGCACATTAGTTGCACTCTCTTTTGTTTCTTTAATTAATCGCCGTTCATTTATTCATATTTGATCTGGGTTACCTTGACATTTCCTCATCATTAACCTAATCTTTTTAATTTCAACTTTTTATTGCTTTTATAAATTTAATTGACCAATTCAATTCAAACCCTCAATTCATAATCCCATAATTCCTGCTCAACCAAATTCATCATCATCATCTTCTTCTACAAAGGTTTGTACAATTCTTCCCCAATTTATTCATTTCTCATTATATTATGGTAATTACTATTGATTTTGATTTTGTGGGATTAAATTTATGTACTATAAAACAAAAACTCATGCCTTTTTGGGTCATTTTTAGGTTTATTATTACATTAAAAACCCTGTATTTATTTTGAAATTTGAAAAAATTTCAACTTGTTTTTGTGGGTTTTCTTACTCAAGTGTTACTATTGTTGCTCGATTGCTAGCTGAGTTTTTTATACAGAGGGTGTGATGATTGATGAGCTTATTTATTGCCTAATTACTGAAATTTTGATATTTTAATGACAATTGGGCATTTTTTAGTGCATTGTTTTTATTGGTCTGTGCTGTTGTGGTTATGTGTAATTGTTCCATTACTCTTGTGTAAAACGGTTTTTATTGTAGCGGATTTTCTAACCTGTGCCCTAAAGCCTAAGGACACATGTTAAAGTTTTCGAGAGGAAAGTTTACATATCTTGAAAAAATGAAGTACTTGATCACTTTGTCATTTTCCAATGAACTATTTTTCGTCGAACATTCATTTCAGGAATCCTTAATATGTACCCTTAGGAGACACGGTAGAAAAACCTGGTAAAATCATCAACTAAAGTCATAGATACCCAGAACATAGATTGTTGTAGTTAGTATAACTTCTTTTTGTCAGGGTAAAACTGCCTTACATCAGAATTTGTGTGAATTTTGCTGTTCCAGAGCTTTATTGCTGCTGAATTTTGTACATGTTTATGATCAGTTTTCGCTGTTAGTCTTTAGATTATTGAAGTTATCTTTGAATTAGAAGTGTAATTCTCTCTCTGTCTGGATTTTCGCCAACTTGCAGTATGCATCATTTCGTCAAGTTTTTGTTTTTTCAGGTGATTTTTACTGCGATAGCCGACTAGTTTTTGTTGCCAGTTCAACCTTTATTGGCCATCCCATGGGACTGTGTGCTTCTAAAGTAAGTGTCGTTTTAGGATTTAGATTTCGCACTTTTGTTTCATTAATATTTTCCCATGGATGTTTGATTTCTAAAATCTAGGTGATGGTTAGATCATAGTTGAATTGTCATTATCATCGTCTTCTTTCTTAGATAATATATATGTTAGCCTCTTAGAGTCTTAGGTACATTTTGCAATTCGTTATACTGGTCATTTTGCCGCCTTCATGGAAAGTGCGACTTAAGTACAAACTAAAATGTAACCATGATGGGCTACTTCTTGTGATCATGTGATGTCAGTTTGTGTTGACATTTAGTATGTGGAACTAGGCTTGGCAAATGGGTTAGTCGGGGCAGGTTCTGGTCTGGTCAATTGGGGTTGGGTCGCTTTTGGATAAACAATTATCGTGTCATTTTTGGGTCAGTTCATTTGTGGATCGGGTCGTTATGGTTCAATGTGAGTCAGGAGTTTGCCTTAAGTAAATCATTTATGGTCATTTTGAGTCTATCGAGTCAGTTCGGGTCAGTTTGGGTCTATCAGGCCACACTTTTCTGGTAAATTTTTAGTATCTCGGGTCAAGCTTATTGGGTTGGGTCATATGGGTCATGTCACTTTTGCCAACTATATGTGGAAGCATATTGGTTGACCCTCTAATTTTCGGAGACAGGGTAAGTTGATCGATCTTAATGGGAGTCATATATTGATTGAGTTTGTCAAAAAGGGTTTTAATCACGTGGATAATTTTGGGTGCTTAACGACACTTGGATAATCAATTGACATTGGTATTGGTTTTTGATTGTCGTTTTCAGCAAAGTGAAACCGATGATTCTTCTCACCTTATTCTGCCTGGTGGAAAAGTGGACCTTGTAACCACGAAAGAAACATGGGAGGGGAAGTTGGCGCAAGCAAGTCGAGAAGGCAAAGTTGTAAGTTTCAATAGCCTCTTTGGTTTCCATAAGAATGGTGTTGTTATGCTAGTAGTTATTAATCCCTTAAGTTTATATGAGGTACTCGTTACGACCTTTGTTAAATTTCTTACTTTCCTTTAGCTTGTCATATTTAAACTTCTTACTTCCCTGTTTAGCTTGATCATATTCAAATATCGTGCTTGGAATCTTTCCTTTTGTTATAATTTTGGAGTGACTCCATATCTTTGTGTAACTTGCATTTTCCTTCGCATATTATTGTTGGTGAGAGTGAAGCTTTTTGAGACCTAATAATGCATAGAGTGCCAAAGATGGAGATTTGTACTTTGGAATACAGTATATCTTTACTTATAAAACTCTCCAAAACTCCCATTTGTGATTACTGCCCTCTTTAGTTTATCCCAATTCATTCCCTCCTCTCTTTCAGCCTCGGTAGTCAAGAGTTCAGATCATTTGTCTCACTTTTATGTCCCATCTCATGTTCCACTACGTTTATTTTGTGAAATATCATTCCTCAAGTAATTAAAGTGGCGGTCCGATGATGTATCGCAAAGAGAAGACAACGGGGCATGCGATGAGACGCTAAATAGGTGACAACTTCTTGTCATATGGCATTCTCATTATCATGTAGACATACTATGTCTATGGTTCCCACTTTCTGGAATATAATCATTTTGCCACAAAACTAGATGAAAACGGTGTTATTATGCTAGTCGTTAAAAAAAGTCATAATAGTAACAAATTGAGCTGAAGTGTACACATGCCGAATGTACAATTGATGAACATTGAGATTTTGGTAATAGATGTTAAGTGTGTTGAGACATTACTTTAGACTGATCTAAATTTTGCTTGTCAATGCGTAGTTTGATGACGGTGCTATTTTGACAGGTCTTGGCAAATTTTAGTGCAGCATGGTGTGGACCGTGCAAGGTGATTGCACCCTATTATTGCGAGCTATCTGAACAATATCCGTCCTTAATGTTCCTCACCATTGACGTGGATGAACTCGCTGTAAGTCCTGCAATTCTACACAATAGAGAACATTATTCATTGCCATACAAGAATTTCGGGTTTAATGTCTACAAACAGTTGGGTTGCAGTAGTTTGTTGTCTTGGTCTTACCCTAAGGGGCTTTGTTGCAAAAAAAGAAGAAAAGGGAATGGAGTAGTTTAGGATGAAACCTTCTTATCCTGTGTCCTGTGAGAATTCATTAGATCCTTCACTCGAAATCATTTACGCAATAAACATCTTTTTCCAATATCTATTCCTTTATTTGTCTCCTCATAACCCCACCCCATCCCACCTTCAAACAATCATCAGAACTGCTTTGCCCAGCCGACTCCACCACCCCACTCTTCAACTACCACCTTCTGTCCCCCTTCCCCAAAACCCTGTGTAGTCTCTGCTATCAGAATGGGCAGCCAAGCCTGACTCTACACCATCCCTTACCTTATGAGTTGTGACCATCGCCTTCCTCCCACCCTATATTTCTTCGACAATTCAACCACCATCTTTTCTCCATTAGCATCTCCACCTCCTCCATCACCATTTTGCCAGCGTCTCTCAGCAGACACTTACAATCAACAATTTGTGTTGATATCGGGTTTAGCGTATGATTTTGCATCGCCACCAGTGGAATCGTAAAATCCTACCTTGAAGCCTTTCCATGCTGCCTGTTGCCTACATCGCTAAATCCAGAACTAAATAACACCCTTGGGGGTATTTGGTCACCCCTTTTAGGAAAGAGGTTATACAAGGTAGCGATGGTCGGCAAGCTGGTACTGGCGGCAGTGGTGGTGAACAGGGGTTGGTGTGCGAAGGATGTGTTGATGAGGCCTCATCATGAGACGAGTAGACGACTTCCTCTCCCTAAAATCTGTCTAGGAAATAGGCTAATCTTTAGCAATTTTTTGAGCTTAACTTAGTTATCATTGTTACGTTGCAGGATCTAAGTACTTCATACGATATAAAAGCCACCCCGACTTTCTTCTTCCTAAAGGATGGACAACAAATCGAGAAGCTGGTGGGTTCCAACAAGGCGGAGTTGGCAAAGAAGATAACTGCCATTGTAGATTCGCAGGGACAATGTCCCCAATGAGACTACGAGTATATTTTTAGTTTGTTGCTTGTGGAATTGTGGGTTAGCCTCAAGTCCTATAACTTTCCGGTTACTGCTGTAAAGTCTTTGTAATGTATTGGATGAGAATTGAATGTTCGTATTGTTTATACCTTGAAACGAATGTGCTGAAGACTTGTGGAGCTGTGGTACGCAACAATTTTGTATATTTGAACGAGGAGGGTTATATTGTCGAGTTTCTTGTAATTCATCGAATTTATCTACTCTATTTCTTTCACTTTTACTCGTATATGCTATACAAGTTTAAGCGAAAAAGTAGAGATAAGTTGAGTGACTGTTTGCGAGTTGTGACACATAAAAGTGTAAGGTGCTAACGATACCCATCAAATAGCAAGATTCAAAGTTATTTGTGATCAAAGAAATACTCTCCACTCCTTTGCCACTGTTATTGTTTAATCTATTTATGTGAAACCGGAACTTATTACGAGCTAAATGTGTAAACACACTGATCAAATTTAACTCGATTAGCCAAATAACTCATCTAGCTCATCTACAAGAACAACATTATCCACAATACTAACCAGTGCCTCAGTGGCTCCTGCCAGTACGGGGTATACGTAGGCTTACCTTGTGTTAGCGATATAAAACGGCTGTTTTTTAATGACCCAAGATGAAAATTGCGTCGAGAACTGCATCGATAGACCGCTACTTCACAAGAACAAGAAACACAACCACCTTAGTAAGCCGTTTTGATTTATTCCATCAAAATCCAGCACCAAAGAGTTATCGAGTCATTGGCTCCGAAGGTTTGGTTAACCGGTTTTCTAAAAATCGTCTGTTTGGTTAACCGGTTTTCTAAAAACCGTTCGATTCACCAACACTTCGAGAAAATAGTGCTTCCTCCGTCTTTTTTTTTTTTTTTTTTTTTTTTCATTTCAATAAAATACTCATTTTTATGGTCCGTTTTTTTATGGACATTCCAAGTCGGTTTACTGTATATTAATGGCATTCATGCTCAGAAAATAGGTCACAAACTCACACCTGTTGTGAGACTTCGCTCCGCGACTGCAACTTTTTAGCTTTTCATATCAACTGTAAGTTCATCATTGCATCCCCTTTTCGGTTTCCTTAATTCTACTGCTACACATATGTTCAATTCTTTGTTTTCTGCGTTTAATTTTAGTTTCTTATACCCAGAAAAGTAAAATCATTGAAATTTATGTTGGGTTTTGTTCAAATTGGTTGAGGGTAAAAATATTTGCTAGATTATTGAAAAAAGTTGTGTTCTTTGAGTACCCAATTACCCAATTAGGTTTACTTCATTACTTTACTTTTCAATTGATTTTGTTACTGCTGCTGCAATCTATTGAAAAGTTTATGGTAAATTGGTACTTCATGATTAATTGGTAATCTTCCACTTTATTGAAGTTGGGCATATGTTAAAATTGTTAATTGAACTGAATTAGGTATTTAGTGAGTACTTATGATTTTACATGGAGGGTATGATTTAATCGAAGGTAAACAAATGATGGGAACGGAGGGAGTATTTTGGTGTCACTGTTACCTCTTTCTAAAATACTACTCCATTCGTCCCAATCATCATTTGTTTACCTTTGATTAAAATACTCCTCACAAAGAATAAAAAAGGTTAACAAATGATGGGGACGGAGGGAGTACATTTTTTATAATATTGTTTCAGTTTGGGGTAGCAAGAACTTTTGTAGTTGAGACTTCCTGTATCCGTCTGTTCATCGTTTGACTAACTCGTACTTTTCCAGGTCTGATCATCGTTTGGCTTTTCACGAACAACTAAAGCGGGAAACTTGAGCTATAACCAAGCAATGGTAAGATCTTGTTGTATCTTTGAATTTTGTATGTATTAGGCTATTAGGGTTTCAGATTTATTGGTGCTGGTAGAAAAAAGAAGTTTTAAGGCAAATGTTGTTTGACGGACCACTTGGCTGTTGATTGTTTGTTTGTCCATGTGCTTTTGTTATGCTAAAACTTATGTTTATATGTTTCAGTCTAACAGGAAGGAAACAGTTCTAGATCTTGCCAAGTTTGTAGATAAGGGAGTGCAAGTCAAGCTCACTGGTGGAAGACAAGGTTTGTTTTGGCTCTTTATTCTTTGTAAAATGGAATTCTTTTTCTGTTTATCCTCTGATTGCTAGTTGCTTATAAGTTCTCTTCAAGATTAGGGTGTATATTGTATTTCATACCAAGTTTGTGATGCTTGGAAAAATATCAAGGAGGTTCTTAACCTTCATATAAGGAGTTCTAGAGCCTTGATCTATGATAATATAAATCATAGTTCTTTCAAACATCCATTTAACATCTTGGCTCACCGAGTTGCTGCGTTAGTTATTATCTTTGTTTCTCATTTAAGCAGGCGTTGTGTGAGTACATCAAAAAGTGTTTTTTTGTAAGGTTTGTGCAGTGTATTTTCTTAACGTAAGCCACCTCTGGCATATCTTCATTTGTCATGGCTAAAGTCCTTTAAACGCTTTGTATGCCTGGGTTGTGCACTTGTGTGTTGTTGCTTTCACGCCTTTGCTACGAATCCTGCCATAGTGACATGTGTATTGTCACTCATCCCTTTCTCCTTTTTTCAATCTGTGTCTAACCCTCACTGTCTGTTGTTGGAGCCACTATCTTGACTTTGTGGCTAATTGGCTACTATACAAAGTATAACCATGGACTGCAACCTACTTTGGCCGTGCCATACTGCCATTGCATTGTGTGCTTAATTCATCGAATGTTGAAAACATGAACAAGAGTTACAGAAAAATGTACGGAACTAGATAAATAGAAAACCAGATTCCTCAATGAAGTAATCAAATTAAACGTAGTTCCTCTAGGCCCAAGGGAAGGCCTTACTTCTGTATTGAAAAAAGAAAGATTGTATGCGATGATCCGTAATAAAATTTGTGTCGATATTTGCATTGATGAATTGTTGCTTCACTATGTTAAAAGTGAAGAAATTCAGCGATTTGTTTTCCTTTATTCCAAAGCAACAGAATAGTGTTCCCCTTCTTTTTGTGCGAATTTCTTATAAACCTAGTTTTTTGGGCTCAGTTGAGATAGTTCATACTACTTTAGCTACTATATCTATTATTCTCACTACATTTCTAGTCCTTTAGCTTATTTTATGTGTATTTCTTTACACTCAACTTTATGTAACGTCAACTGTTAAAAAAAAAAAACTTTATGTAATGTCTTGAAAATGTGTGCCTATAATTTTTTTTGCTTGTCTCTAACTAATATGGTCTATATGGATGCCCACCAATCCTCCATGAATCTGGTCCTTTAATGTGGATACTTGCAAAAATGTGTTGCTTTCAGTTTCTTCGTACTCTTTTCACATATAATCTGCTCGTTTATTTTCGTCATTATTGTGACATATCTCCGAGAAGCCAAGGGAGGGTAAAGGAAACCTGGCTCCAGGAGGCAGCCAGCCTATTTAGAGCTGAATGTAGTCACTCTAGGCCTAGGCTGCCTAAATGAGCAACGCTTTCATGAGACCACCTACGCTTGAGCTTCCACTAGCTCTCCTAGAGAGTTTATTTACGCTGTGGATTTGCCATATTTGTCTACTTGGTGATATTGTTTTGGCATTTTACTTATCTTTATCCTTTTACAGTAACTGGAACACTAAAAGGATATGACCAGTTGCTGAACCTTGTGCTGGATGAAGCTGTCGAATCTCTGAGAGGTATGAAAGCTATTTACTGAAGTAATTATCTTCATTGATGGGATGTAGTTCATGTAGAGGAGACTACGTTTTAGTTTTCATGTTCTGCTTAATTTATTTTTAAAAACTTAGGGGGCGTTTGGTTCGAGAAAGGGTAAGGGAAAGGAATCAAGAAAGGGGAAGGAGGGGAAAGGAATTAAATTCCCTTTGATTTATGAAGTTGTTTGGTTAGTAAATAAAACAAAAATAAATACTTCATTGACAAACCAACCCCCACCACATAAACCACCAACACCCACAACCGCCACTACGAACACCATCAACGGTGACTCCCCAGGCGCCCCGCCGCCGACTTCTCTGTCGTGACCCTACCCTCGTCGAATCCCCGGGTCGACCATAAAAACTGGCGGCCCCACCCCTAAGATCCTCTTTCTCAATTGGAAACACCCTCCTCCACCCCCAGAAACGCTAAATCCTGGTGTTTACGGCGATGGAGGGAGGTTTTCTCGGTTGGGGGAGGGGTTTAGGGGTGAGGACGACGGTTTTTATGGTCGTGTTGGCGGTTTGATGGTGTTCGGTGTAGATGACCATCACTGGCAATGAAACAGGATATGTGCGTAACGGTGGGGAAGAGGTGGCAGGTCGGCAACGGTGGTCGGTAATTGTGGGAGTCGTCGGTGCCGACATACAGTTGGTGGTAGTTGGCTGTGATGGAAGATGGGTCGGAAAGTTAGGAGTGGTAGAAGTAGCGAGGAGGAAAGGAATGGGTTACCTGGGGGGGTGAGGGGTATGGATGTAGAGTTCTTGGAGGGTAAAGGAAGGGATCCCATTCCCTTTGTTTGTATCAAACAAACACAAACAAAGGGAATCATTTATATTGATTCTCTTTCCCTTTCTTTTACACCCCTAACCAAACGCCACCTTAATTTATGACACATGTTATCGGCATCACATAATACCTGTGTGGTTATATGTGTAATATAAATTCAGGCTCGACCTCTGTTACCAATTGATTCTGTTCTCATTACTTTCTTCCGGTGTTGGAAAGGAACTCACTGTAATATGAACACTGTGCAAGTACGAACATCTTTATTTATTTGAGGTATTGTCTATCAAGTATCACCCCTTTTTCCCGTCTTTACCTGGGAGCCTGGAGGGGCTTTCCCTAGGAGACAAAAAAAGGGGGAAACTGAAGCAAATATGTATGTATGTATGTATGTATGTATGTATGTATGTATGTATGTATGTATGTATGTATGTGTACATCTTCGAGGTACTATGCATTTCTATTCAGTTGAGGCATATTATTGAATGCATTATTGGTTTGTGTATAACTTGAGTAAAATGTGGTTGCAGATCCGGATGACCCGCTCAAGACTATTGACCAGACCCGGAGTCTTGGATTAATTGTATGTTCTTCGTGCATCCTTCTTCCTTCTGTCTTATACTTGTTTCTCTCTTCTGCTGGCGTTGAGTGAAGGCTTTGAGATTAAGAAATAAAAGTTAGAAGTGCTTAAGAATTCATTAGATAGTCCCATAAAACTAATAACCCTAATATTAGGCGTCACTTCTGAATTCTATTGTGGTGAAGAATGAAGATGAATACCTTCTATATAAGCTTGCATCATGGAGCAGTGTACCGCGGAACGTACTTCGACACACCATTTAGGCCAAAATTAGGAAAACTTTGACATTTTACCAATTTCGAACCCCACTTACCCACATGGGTCCCTGTAAAAGTTGGGAGTCCTATTGCCTCGAAAGGCTTCACTGTAACTAGCTTGATTAAGCTTCAAGCCTCCAAACTAAGTGTAATATATCAGCAGGACATTTGAAGGGTTCTTAAAATAAATAGAATGAACTTCCAAATTTCTATCTCAGCTCCTAGAGCAAAGACTGTCCAAGAGTGCACGGTGGACCAAAGTAAAAAATTTCCATTGTTGGAAAGCAAGAGGTGGTGTTTTTTCCCACGGCCACATTCTTGCTATAGCTTCGTATCCTTTTGTCCTATTGTAGGGGTAAGGTTTCTTGTTGCTCTCCAACGAGAGAGCATAAAGTCATAAACAGAGGGCAAGACAAATGCTCTCCATTATTTACAAATGTATTTGGTTATACACTCTAGTTGGACACGGAACTACTCTTGATCGAAAATATGGAATGATGAATCTAAAGAACTATGTTGGTCTTGCAGGTTTGTAGAGGAACAGCTGTGATGCTAGTCTCCCCAACTGACGGAACAGATGAAATTGCAAATCCGTTCATCCAGCAAGATGCTGTTTAAGATTTATGGGGCACTCATGTTGTATCTCGACATTGACATGGCAATAGTCATCATGATGTTCCTTATTTACGGGTGTACTAATATGCGAGTTTGGTTTTGTCTCGTAATCTAGCCTATTGTCTGTCCAACTGCTGAACTTGTTGCACCTTATGAAGCCTTAGTTTTTGTCGGCTGTGTCTTGGGCTCTTCTTGGGAATGTTTCTTTCTGTTATCATTCAGCTTTGAAACAGAGATGATGGGAGCTCAGATACAAATTCCTTGTAGGATATGCAAATGTATCTTCTATTTGATAGTCGTTACAATGATGCGAAAGCCGAAAAGATATCGTTCATATGTCCCTATAAACAGGTCATGCAGTCGTTCAGCCCCTTAATTAAGCACGTTCTTTGAGTACCTTGTGATTTTGTGGATATGAGACGGGCTGCCATGATGTGTTGGCGAGTTTGCGATGGGTTAACAGCACGTGTCTATGTACGTTTCTGAAAATGCCTTGTTATTTTGCAGGTCAAATAAATCTGGTTTTATGGACGATCCGTGAACAAGTCTATCCATCCTACTGGAGTCAATCACGACATTTAGCAGTAGGATCATTATGAGTCGGTCCTTTAACAAATCAATTACGGTCGTCTCAGGTTCAGTTCAATTAAATCAATTTTACCAAGCTAAGTTATTGGTTCACTAAAAGATACTCCCTCCGATTCACACCAATGGTAACATGGACCCACTTTTGTGAGGAACCATTGGTGTGGATTGGAGGGAGTAATAGTTTTCGAGTTTGAAAATGCTCGAGTGTTTAACACTTGGCCGACACCCTTGAGTTAGGCCATGGGTTACCATGCAGCTTTGTAGGAATTAGTAGAAATTGGAAAGTTTTAAAGTGGGGATGGCAACGGATTGAGTTCTGGTCGGGTGAAGCCTCATCGGATTGTTTGTGAAATTTATCAAATAGATGAATACAAAATAGGATGATGAAGCTTTACTCACAAATAATAGAGCATTTGTACCTTTTATTGTTCAAGCATCACCTTATATAGTTATATATAGTTATATATGGGAAGTTATTCGGTTGCGGGTAATTGTCAGGTTCCATACACTTGCCAAATACATTATGGTAATAATACTCATATGCTACATTTCTTGGGTTGCATCACATTGTTTGTTTGGCTTTGTATCAATTCAATTTTGCCAGGTCTAGTACTATATTAAGATAAATCCGGCAATGGAAATGGTATGGAAGATCGATAGGATATATATATGATATGATCAGTACTCGTGATTCTGTTTGAAGCAAAGATGTGTTAGAAGTTGTACTAAACAAGCACTACAAACCCCACAGTCCCACTAATAATGCTTTCTTCTTTAGTTAAACCTATGTTATGAAAATGAGATATGCCCTATACTATAAGGTTAGCTTTTCCACAAGTAAAGCTTTCGATAAAACTAGGTTTTACCTATTTCACCTTTCATTCCAAGCAATGCAAACGTCATTTTTATGCATGTGCAATTTCCAGACCTTCTCAATATTACGTTACCATAAAATTCTAAGAGTATTGACTTTGGTCGAATTCTTTTTCATGCATACGTAATTATTTTTGCAACAAGTCAAATTTTATAAAAGACTTTCATAACATTTTTTTATGTATCATCTTTCAAACTTCATACTCCGTATTTTAATGATATTATGGTAAAAATTTGGGTTTTTTTTAATAACTGTTATCACGTATAATTCAATTTTATATATAATAATATTTTTTTTTTTAAAATTGCTATTAACATTGTTGGTTCGTATTAAAAACTGCTACAAATATTGGTAACAATTTCTGTTTAACTCCCAAAAAATAAATGGCACCTTTTTGTGTACGTGGATGTGAGGGAGTATTTATTTACGGAGTAGTTTCTGTTCGCTTTATATTACGAAATATTCCCTACAATCCACACCAAAGTAATACCTGCTTTTAGGTGGTCTTCGAGGCGGTACTTTGTATATATTTTTCTTCATTTATACACCACTTTTTATTTTTTTTTACAAAAAATAAATTTTTATGAAACTTTTTCAAAACAAATCTATATACTCCCTCCTACACGGAATAACTGTCCCATTTGGACAATGACACGAAAATTAAGGAATATAGTTAAATAATGAAATGTATTGTATAGGGGTATGAATATAGGTGGGGTAGTGAGTTAATAAGATGGGTTAATGGTGGGTTGGGTAGTAATATGTGTAAAGTAACAAGGGTAGCATGGTAATTTCATAACAAAAAATATTACCAAAAATAGACAATGGGACATTATTGTGAATAGACGGAAATGGACAATGGGACATTTATCGAGAATAAGAGGGAGTATAAGTTTCTTTCAAAATTTCATACTTTTAGCGATATTCTCGGTCAAAGTTTTTGAAATTTGACTACCAAAAAATAAATGTTACTATTAACGTGAATGAGAGGAAGTATATAATTTAAATATACACCCTCTCATGATGAGCTTGTAAAATACTCCCTCCATTTATAAATGGTATTCCCAATTTTGACAAGATTCCTAAAAATAGGTTAGTTTACATTAAACAAAGTAACGAAGCAATTTGTATTATTCCGTATTATAATATTAATTTCACAATACAACACCACCGCACGCCACCACTAACCTACTAATTTACCACCATGCACCTTTCCACTACCGCCCCATTATTTAGCCGCCACACATCACCAATAACATGGATTACTTTAAAATGTCATATTTACCTCCGTTCAAGTGAATAATTTACGCTTGCTTTTTTCCGTAAATGCCAACACATTAAATACGTAGATGATAATAACTGAAGTAATAATCTCCATTTTGACCAATTAAAATCTGAAATATACGTGATTAGCATTAACATTCAATAATTTCAGAAACAGCAACAGACTTTGAGTCTTTGCTTCAAAGATATATATAATATTCTCCCCAACCCAAACACAAAAGGAACTTTCTATACAATTGTATATTAGAGTATTACATATACTATTTTTTTATATGTATATATATACTGCCTAGGTGACAAATAATATTTCTCTAATGTGGCTTAGATCAAACAAACCAAAGCAATCCACATTCTAGCTACTATGGAGTTTAAACTTGTAGTGTTTGTTACAGTTTTACTCCTACCTGGCATGGTCGGAGCTGATAATATCCGCGGAAATCATGTACCTGCTATTCAAACTGATCAAGGGTAATCAACAAAACCTCGTTTGTTATTCGACCCATTTTCATGTTTTGTTCAAAAACTTTTAACCGTATATGATCATTGTTTGAGCCTCAACCATTACGTTAAGGTTTTGGTTGAGAATTTGGTGTGACCAAGAGGTACAGGTTCAAATTTCACCACCCCTCATTTTTAGATGGTCTTCTCAGAAAAACCGTCTCTCTGCACACACACATGAACCCCTTGATAACCTTTGATGTTGTAGACATATTGTTGTCTTGACGTACTTTATAACTGTACTGTTAAGCTGGCTTTCTGATACAAGTATTACATTGATGACATATTGACATGTCTAGGTTATCGGAGTTGGATGATGAACCGTGGACAATGGTAGGAAGGAATGGGATCCAATTCACTGTGAATGGTAGCCCATTTTACTTCAATGGGTTCAATACCTACTGGCTAATGGTATTTGCAGCAGATCAATCAACTCGCGGTAAAGTCAGTGAAGTGTTCCAACTAGCACCAACTGTTGGGTTGACTGTCTGCAGGACTTGGGCTTTCAACGATGGCCAATGGCGAGCATTGCAGACATCCCCTTCTGTTTACGATGAGAATGTTTTCCAGGTTAGTTTTTATACTGTCACTGCCATTTTGTGAAAAATGTTGTGAGTTTAATGCGATTTTTACTTTTTACAGGCGCTGGATTTTGTGGTGAGTGAAGCGAAGAAGAATAAGATCAGGGTAATATTATCTTTGGTGAATAATTGGAGTGACTATGGTGGTAAACAACAGTATGTAAAATGGGGGAAAGATGCTGGCTGTAATGTCAGCTCCGACGATGACTTCTTCACTGATCCGACTCTCAGGACCTACTATAAGAATCATGTCAAGGCAAGTTCTTGGGATTTATTCTGAGCATGAAAACTGCATAAACCTCTTTAATCTCCCATGATTTCGAGATAGGTTCTCCTATACTCAGCTGTTAAAGCCATACTCACCTGCACAACTTTTTCTTATTGAGTAACCTAACCAGAAACCCCAATTAGATTAGAATGGAATAATCAATAAATGTCTTGAAATCCGAATCAACCTCAATACCAATACGAATGACCCGTTTGGCAGCTGCAATACAGACTTCAGTAGTGTCAGTACCATGATTTCTAACCCCCTTCTGCTTTCTTGTATCATGACATGCAGACTGTACTGAACAGAGTGAATACATACACTAATGTCACATACAAGGATGATCCAACGATTTTCGCTTGGGAGTTGATGAACGAGCCTCGCTGTCCGTCTGACCCCTCTGGAGATAAATTGCAGGTTAAATTCCTTCACCAATTAGCGTAGTTTGGTAATGAATTGCTCCATATTATCAGTGATGCTTATGAGTTTTATGTTGAATAGGGTTGGATACAAGAAATGGCTGCCTATGTTAAGAGCATCGACCCGAACCACATGCTTGAGGTTGGCTTGGAGGGGTTCTATGGTCCCTCCACCTCTAATCGAACTCAGTTCAATCCAAACTCATATGCCACACAAGTAGGAACGGACTTTGTTAGAAATCATCAGGTCCTCGGAATTGATTTTGCTTCGGTTCACATTTATGCAGATTCTTGGTAAGTGAAGTTAATGAGGCAGAAATGTAAGTTGAACAACAGTTCATGTTAGTCTAAGAATAGATTGGCAAAAGATGTCCGCTCAAACGACCAAAAATTAATACCTAAATGGACTCAAAGCTTAAATTGACTTAATCCAACCCGTAGTTGGCCAAGCATAGTTGGACGGTTGGACCTGACATTGAACCAATCTGAATGACCCTACCAAAAACCATCCGACAGAACATGACTCGATTCATATGACTAAGACTCGTAGAAGACCTGATAATACCAAAAATGACTCAACTCAACTCAACTAGAAAGACCAATTTGTTGAGTCTAGGTTTAATATCCAGCTTTTTATTTTCTATTTACGCGTTTTCTGCATAACTAATACTTAAAACTTACTACTGATCAAGGATATCACCGGCAGTATCTAATGCGCATCTAGAATTCTACAACTCGTGGTTGCAATCCCACATAGAAGATGCAGGCAAACTCGGAATGCCAGTTGTGTTTACGGAGTTTGGTGTATCAACAAAAGACCCGGGTTATAATACATCTTTCAGGGATGCAACCTACAAAATGGTGTTCAAAAGCATCGTCCAGTCTGCAAAAAGCGGAGGGAGTGCTGCAGGAAGCCTAATGTGGCAGCTCTGCCCTGATGGCACAGACTACATGAATGATGGATATGCAGTTGTTCTTTCCAAATCTCCCTCTATTTCCGACATTATAGCTCTTAATTCTGCAAGACTCCAGATCATTAACACCGCCTGTGCATGGAGATGTCGCTGGAATTGCAGGAAAAGGCTCCATATTTTGGATCAGATAAACACCTGACAGTTTGATTTCGCCTATAAATCAACTACATAATGACGGGTTATGTAAAAATACGTATATCTGAATTAATTATACTTGTAGAGTAATTTCATTCTTGGAGAAATCTAATTTTTACCAGTCTGATCAACTCAAATTCTAAAACAAACTTTGCTTAGAAACATCATTGCCATGTTTTTTTTGTCAATAGATATAAAGATGATATTCAAACCAGAGAATAGAAATCCTGGTATATAGACCTGCGTGTAGCAGACGTGAGCAGAAGAAATAAAGAGGATCACTGGAACACAGATTAGACCTGTCAAAATATAATATAACCAGACAGAAACAACATTTTTAAAATCATCAAAATATAAATCTTATCTGGTATCCTGAGAAGACCTGAACCCCAAGCCATCACAAATTTAGGTTGGTTGGACTCGCCATGAACAGCAATACCCGGGAAAATAGATAAAAATGTGCAAAATGGAATTAAAGGGTAACACATTAGTAATTTAGTATGAACTCCACTTACAGAAGGTCAAATTGACAATTACCACAATCTTCGAGTTTCACATTCGACATCAGAATGTAAATCAATATCCATCTACGAAAGGACAGAAGTAGCAGAAACATGTGAAATTTTGTGGAAAATTAGGGTTGCCTTAAGGGGATAAATAATTTTCTGAGAAAACGTAGCCACACTTATAACAGGGATTGTCAGGGAAAGACATAGCACTAGTCATTCACGGGTTCATCTTCTGAAGAAAGCTCGCTGCAGGCCTCACGTATGTGAAGTCCTTGAAGAAAAGATTCCCGTTGCCATTTGGGCTGGCGGCCGGAGAAATCACCACCGGCAAGTCTGTCCAGCGCTTTTCGAAATTTGCCGTGCAGAGTTTGTCGGCTACCTCTGGTCGAAAGCTCGGCTGAATTTCTCTTGCTTCCAATTTCTTCCAGTTGATGGGCTTAAACCACTTGTGGCTCTTCACTTCTTCACTTGCTGTAACTCCGCTGCCCAGTCGCCTGCTAGCATCTTTTTGCAGCAGCTGTCAAAGCACCAAAAACACATTCTCTTTCAGTCTTATACTAGCAAGAAAGAACACTAGATAGAAGCTACTGGGGCTAGGCTAATCTCAGGCCCTTCCCAGTCAAATTCGACCAAGTTGGCCAATTGAATAAATAATTTGGCCAACTCGGGTAAAGTTTTGACCTTTTTTTTCAACTGCACTAGATCGTCATATCTCATATAGCTAACTTGCAAGCCCAATACATCTCAGATTTTGAACCCTCAGTTCAACAACTAAGCTCATAAGCTTTCCAATCCCCATTCACGGAATTTCCTCAACTATAACCGACTGGCACCCCAAGTTACATCGATACTTTCACTAAGACTCTTATAGGGTCATACACTTGTCCGACACGCCACGCTCAAGGATATGAGCATGCAACCATTACTCGATACTACTCCAAAAGGAGACAAAAATGGCGTCCTCCAATCTCCGGATGAAAAATGCAGAGGTACAAATTCCTTATGAAACAATCAGTACAATACTTGATAAATTTTTTTTCTCAAACATCTCTTTATCTCATTTTAAAAACTAAATGATGCAAACATACAACTATTTTTTTTTTTTGGCAAACGTGTTTCCGTGTATCCATATCCTCATTTTAGGTTTGGGGCCTATTTGACTAGATATTTGAGCCAAGCCATGCCATGCCAAGTCCGAAACATGGGATATTCGATATGCAGCCAAGTCCCACAACCGTCCAATGTAACACACGCCACTTCTTCCACCAACGGAAGTTTAAAAAAATTATTTGCCACTTCTCTAATATTTCTTAAATTCAAAGAGTTTAAACCATCATATCAGTAAGAAAGCGCAAATGAGACAACCGAAGACTAACCCCTTTAATCAAAGAATGAGCTTCACTTGATAAGAAAGTTGGCAGCTTGATCTTATCTTTTATTATCTTCTGCTGAATTTTGTTCCTGTTGCCACCATCAAAAGGAGGCTGCACAAGCAACATGCAAATTGTTAGACAGTTGTAATTTCTCATATGCGCATACCAAGCACTATGCTCTTAGAAACGTGAGCGACTCTCTTACCAGCCCAGTAAGCATCTCAAAGATTAAGACGCCTACACTCCACCAGTCTGCAGCCTTGTCATGTCCCTTCCCCAGTATAATTTCAGGTGCCATATATTCCACAGTCCCACACATAGAATTCGACCTTTCATTCTCTTCCAGTTGCTTTGCAAGACCAAAGTCTGTCAAAACAACCTATTACATAGAGATGGAATTATGTCAGCCTAAATAAGTAGGAGGTGCAGGTAACAACAATAACATCATCATCATATCCATTCATTAATAGTAACTCAATTCTCCAAGTGCTTCAGCAAGTAGCGGAGTGAGGAGGGTTAGATGTACATAGCCTTGCCTTTGTGTAAGCAACACAAAGAGGCTGTTTTGACCCATAGAAATATGAATAAAAGGACTACTGCATCACAATAAAAGAAGTGCGTATAGTTTAGCGGGCTATTCAATTTAGAATAGAACCTTCAACTCCATTTGAAGTATTGACATGAATTGAAAAATGGCAAATGGGACAGAAACAGAAAATACAAAAGGTAACATACATGGCCATCTGCATCCAGTAATATATTTTCAGGCTTAAGATCCCTGTGCATGACACCATTAGCATGCAGGTGAGAAACTGCAGAAACAATCTCTGCAGCATATATACGTGCAAGATCTTCCCTGAAATCATAGTAATCGATATCAATTTATATTTCCCAGAAATTCATCACATGCCAAGAGTGAAAATTAATTATACCTGAAAAGACCGTGATTGTAAAGCTGAAAGAAAAGGTGACCCCCGTTTATAAAATCCAGAACCAGGTAGAGTCTATATTTAGTCTGCAAGAGAAAAAGAAGACGGGTCCAAGTAAGAGAGAACTTATTATTGGAAAGATGAGAAAATACATAAAAACTATAAATAAACTACTGTGATTAAAAAAAGAAAGGAAAATACTTGAAATGAGTATCTGAGCTGCACAATAAAAGGATGACCAATTTTACTCAAAATGTCCTTCTCTGCTTTCATGTACTCAGCATGGTTCCTCTCCATTATCTTATCCTTCCTCATGACCTTCATTGCGTATATTTCAGAAGTACCCTTCTTGCAAACTTGGTATACCTTGCCAAATGAACCTTGTCCGACCACTTTCATTATCTCAAAATCTTCAAGGCATATTTTCTGTTCTTTTTCAGACAGAGTATCTTGCATTAAGTCCAAAGTTTTTTCATTATCATCCGTTGAAATGTCCGAGAGCTCTTCCATGGTTTCTTTGATACTAAGCTTGCTGAGCTTCAATGACGGGCTAATACAAGAAGGACCCACAAGAGAATGTGATCGCCTGTGTAGTACCACAGGATCATCATATACAGCCTCATTAGCATCAGCACCTAAAGTTTCCAGGTGCCCTTCGTTAATCTCAACTGTCAACTGGGTTGGTGCTGGGCCAAAAACATCAGAAAAATCAAACTCCACATCGTCTAAATCCACATCATCTACGGGAACAGCATTGGGTGGATTATCGGGAAGAAGCACTTGGCTCTGAAAGGATTTGGAACTTTTGATCAAAACAGACAATTGGGAAGAAACCATGCTGACTGATTAAATGAGAGGGATCGGTGATGCAGATGGATGAGGTCACTAACGGCTAAGGGTAAGCTGACAATGCACCTAACGCAGAAGGACTCCTGTCAATTGCAGTTACCAAAAGAAAGTTTACGTATACAATAGATGTTCCCAAAAACTTTGGCAACAAGCAGACAAAAATCGATAGGAAGAGCTCGTTCTTGTTTCCCGGAAAGCAGGAAACCACGGATGTCACAGTTGTAGTCGAATTCATGAAGAGCAGGTACCAAATCTGCAAACAAAAAATGCATTGATATTTAATACAAAAGACGACAAGAAAAAAACAAAACAATGAACAAGTGATCACTGCTAGTGCGATCACATATGAAGATAAATCAATTACTCCGTATAAGACATACTCCCTTTCATTCTTTGAATTTGCACCATTTTTCAAAATTCCTCTCATATAATTTGTAAAATGGTGCAAATTTAAATAATTAGAGGGAGTAAGATTTACTCTTACTTGTAATCTCAAACAGGAACACTTGAGATCATGCATTTGCCTTTCCATTTAACATATAAACTATGTAAGCGAGACTCAATACAAAGCATTCAATAGCCATTCATCATGCGAGAGTGTCCACAAATGTCAAGCACTGCTAATTTGATAAATTTTCCAATGTTTT
>VHZZ01000128.1:275552-287295 GCA_009801015.1 Silene noctiflora
AGTCATTGGATGTCATAATTATCATATGTTAGAGCAGAAATACAATAAACTCAAGCGTAAGATGACCTATGCAACAGTCGAGGCAGTACCTACTTCGAGTGACGAAGTTACTGATTAATGTACTTTACTAAAGAGTGTTGTCTTAATAGAAGTATACATGTAATCAGAAAGTAAAACGCGTGTAATTTGTGCTCCGTATATTACTAAAAAATGTTTGAATAAATCGTGTGTTTATTGTATACAACGTATTTGACTGATTTTATCAAACTGTGAACAAAATACAGTTGTTTGTCACCGCGTGCGTTGCACGCAGGCTTCAAACTAGTAAAAATAAAAAGTAAAGGTAGGATGTTAGCAAAATGATATAAAACAATGGTGGAGACTAACAATAAACTCAACTAGAATGTATCTTTATAGTGGGTGTAAAAGATAATTAACCATGCTCTAGAAGACTTCTTCATTTATGCCCCTCTTAGGATAAGTTGCATATGAACACAACATACAAGCCCTATGTCACAGATGACGACTTACCGATCCGAAAACGTTGCATTGTTTGGGTTAAATCACTCGATGGGCTAAAATTTGTGGAATGTTTGGAAGATTCCAGGACCTTTGAGTGCTTTTCAGACCTGTCTAGAGTATTTTAAAAGAATCTAGTATATTCTATATTTTTATAATAATTGTGTAAAATATTTTAGAATTGTCTAGATTATTCTAAAATGGTGTAGAAATGTCTAGGTAGTTCCAAATCTTTCATGTATGTACTAGACTCTTCATGTGTAGGATAATGTTATGCAAATGTTCTAGAATAGGTTCTAAAATATTTTGGCGAATTGTAGCGTGTAATTGTGTAGAACGTTAGAAGTAGGGTGAGAGGTTAATAAATAGAACAAGATACATACAATTTCATTTTAGTGTTAGAAAGTTTCCTTCAAACTTCTATAAAGGTGTCTTTGGGAGTTCTCTTCACTTCTACCTTCACCCCAAACACTTAAACATCAAAGTGAGCGTCAAGGTATGCATATCAGGCATCGATCAATGGATCATGGGTGCATACAAATGAGGGGTTCAGAGTTGAGTCAATTTGGAAAGCCTGACTTGTCAACGACAGGCTGTTGACGGGTTGCACACGGCGCTCTGCTTGCTCTTGGATATCAAGAGAAGTCGGCTCGTGATGCCTAGTTAGATAGAGGGTAGTTCAACAAGCCAGCGTTGGATTTATAGGCAATAAAAAAGGACTGAGCGAGCTTGAGACAAATTAACAGATTTTATCTTCTTTTTTTTTTTTTGGTCAAATTAACAGATTTTATCTTTGTGAATATTTGAGAATATAATGTTATCAACTTGCTATTAGGGTGTAGCTTATACGATCTGAGTTTGAACTCAGCTCGATATCCAATTGGGAATTTGTGATCGATCTCGACTAGCTATAAAATATAATTATGATACTAAAATTAGATATTATTATGAAATAAATTTTTAAATTTTTAGAATTAGATAATATTATAATATATAATTTACGCATAAAGTAAATGACGGATCCAAATAACTTTGATTTTAGTTATAAAATGGTCGGGCTTAACTGCGACTTTATCTTGACTTTAATAGAATTGGACCAGAAGTTTGATCAATCTGTTGATCATTGTCTAACTTTTTGTGTAGTGTTAGGAACATAATTTGATATACAACTCCATGAGAATTTAGAATAGCTGGTAAATGGTTGTTTAACTTAATTAGAAGCATCTCATGTTCAAGTCCCGAGACGCAACAGTGTTAAAATTCATGAGAGTGAGCTTTATCGTCTTGGTGGTCCTATTCG
Source organism: Silene noctiflora (assembly GCA_009801015.1). Lineage (NCBI taxonomy): Eukaryota > Viridiplantae > Streptophyta > Magnoliopsida > Caryophyllales > Caryophyllaceae > Silene > Silene noctiflora. The sequence continues at coordinate 277,372 of VHZZ01000128.1, forward strand.
CTTTGAGGGTCTACAACAAACTCATGAGAGAGAATTTTAATGCCCTTTAATCCTATATGGCTCAAATCCGGACTTGAATCGGAGTGTTTACCAAAAAAAAAAAAAAAAAAACATACTAGGTACATACTCTAGCATAAATCCTTGGCATGGACAAATGCAAAGACCACTCACAACAAAGTAGGAATACTAACAGAAATAAATGTCAAGTGGTGTATTAGTTAAGGTCGCATATTCTGTAATCGCACCAATTTTGGGTTAATTTTATTAAACTTGGTCAGCCACTAATTGATTTTGCATTGCACACCTTTACGATCCACTCAAGGAGTAAACGTACTACGCCAAAACGCGGATATCCCGTGTTAGCATGCTTGCTGAATGCTGCTTATTGCATTTTTCAACCCCACACCCCTCTACTCCATCACTCCATCGTATCCGTTGACTTTCACTCCCAATTTTTTATTTAAAAGAAATTCAAAGTACAAGTCTCACCAAGTAAATGACTAAATGGGCATAATCGAAACTTAGCTAAAAATGAGATGGTAAACGAGAAATATAGCAAATCACCCGCATAAGCTTGATACTATGTGTAATTAAGTCTCTTGACTTATAAATGTAGCAAATTGGCCCCATAAATTTCTCTCAATGTGCAATTATGAATTAATCACCTATCTTATTTTTAAAAATAAAATTTATTAAATCCTAACTAATAAATCAAAACAACGCACACCAATTCAAAAAACGAATTCAACAAATTGTACCTAATCGGATGAGTCAAAATCAAATTCAAAATCCGGAATCATCACCGGATACATGTGACTCAATCTGAACAGAAAATATAATGCCAAGGAGTGCAGACAAACCAAGGGTCCAAGTTTTGGTGATGAATGTACTTGAAAATCCAGCTACTCTTCAACATTTGACATTGCATCTACTACCATACTTTATTTTATTAGTTTATAGTAGTTGTGATTTGTGATCATGTAAATTTAACCAAATCCACGTGCAACAAGGCAGGATGTATCTCCACAATTTCAATAGTTTACGAAACAGAAAAATGAATTTACAATTATTAGAAAAATCAAAAATAACTTGAAATGAGGAGAAAATGTAATAGTTTCAATAAAAATGGGATGATTTATTTACTGTAAAAGAAGTATAAATTATTGACTGATACAGTTTAAATATGAAAGTGTAAACTATTGACCGAGATAAAAAGAATAATTGATTTATTATTTGACATATATTTAGCCGGCAGACGAAGACCATTTTATTGTTTATTCAGGTTTTATAATTGGTCTTCCATTCGATCGTCAGATAATATTAATATAATGCAAATTGCAAATCTACCAGATGAAATGATATAAAAAAGAAAAGAGCTTTGACTTTACTAACCCCCTTAAACAATTGCTTAGTGGTTTAGTTATGATTATTACCATAAAATGGGATAAGAAAACACACTCAAGCGAATTAAAAACCACAAATTGTTCATAAAATAATTAAGAAAATAACCTTTATTGGTTGAAAGATGAAAGAATTGAACACCTTGTGTTAATCTATGAGTTACATGCCTCATATTATCGGTCATTTTACAATTCAACCTATGTCATGAATCATATGTTAACATTTTTAATTGGTCTCTTGAATATTTAAAAGGACAAAATTTGTTTTTTATGAGCAAAATGAGTTTTGACTTTACCAACTCCCTCCGTTGTTAATTACATGTATTTTAATTAATACAAGTGAATGACATGACATATTAAGACTTTGTTTTACAGGGAAATGAAGCAAAATAACCGACCATAGGTGAACGAAAAACAACCTAAACATCAGATAAAACATCATATCCTATACGTGAAAGAGAAACACATAATAAATTAGATTGATTTCAAATATAAAACCGTCTTATATCAGATTCACTTTCATTCATTTTAGAATCCGGACGAAAAAGAATCAACAAACAAAGCCCTCGAATCACAAAGGTTCAACATTTGTACAAAAGGGTAGAAAGGAATGAAGTCGATTAAGTCCTAATTATACTCCTACAATCTAAACAACCCGTTAATCCGATCGAGGTTATATATATATATATATATATTTTTTTCGTATAATTACAGAGCAGAAAATGTTAAATGACAGTCAAAATTTGGTGAGGAAAGGGTTAAACTATTTACACAGAAGATGAGATGAACGCCATATTCTTCCTTCTAAGGAAATGACAATGATGGACACGTCATCATGGTACCTTCGGCGTTCACCTTGTGGAATGTCGAGCAACTCGTAGAAATCCATGCCGGATTTCTTAGCTGCTCGAAAGAGAACCTGTTCGATAAGGTGTTGTGCAGGGTCTCCTTCTGGTGTCGCTTCCATGAAGAACTGGACTTCAGAGACAGCTTCTTCGTTTGTCAAGTATTGATAGAGTCCGTCTGAGGATAGGATTAAGAATTTGTCGCTAGGGCCGAGTTTGTGGTGAAAGAGTGATGGTGATGTCGTTAGGTATGGTGAGGTGCCAATGTAGTTGATTCGAAACATCTCCAGCAATGCATCATTCCATTTTGGCTGTTGAGTAAAATTCAGATTGTTAGAGTCATTAGACATGGCAAAACCAATTCAATCTAAACGACCTAACTGGATGCGACAAAAAACAAATATAACTATATCCATATCCGAATTTACTCATGTAAGCAAAGTGTCAAGATTCTGAGCAAGGATCAATTGATTGGGGGCACTCAAATAGGACGCGAACAATGAACCAGAAAGACGGAAATCTGAACTTTTAATGACCCTACCCAAACCCGACTAAGATAAGCAATGTGTGAAGATTTAGTCCGATTATGAAAATGTTTATACCTGCTTAAGAAACCCTGCTCCAAAAGCTCGAGTGACCTTCAAGGAGCCTTTAACTCGATCATTTACGACAGCAGAAGGATCATCTGGGTGTTCTTTTCTGATTCTTTGGACTTCCTGAATCAAATCCAACATACACAAATCTTAACACAAACCCTAATTAAGACAACACAAGATAGCAAATCGACAAGTAATCAAACATTTCTAGTACCTCTTTGTCATAGGTGTTGTGATCAACTGTAAGTTGAAGGGGTGTAAGACAAGGGAAATCGTCAAATGACTCACGATCAACAACACTCGATTTTCGGCCTAAAACAGCTCTACTATCACCAACATTCAACAAATAAACATCTTCTCCAATCATCAACATAGCCAAAACACAAGAACCCATCAAAGCCAATTCAGGATTCTCATCCAACATTTTATCAGCAATATCCAAATACGCTTCCTCAGTCTTCCTTAACGCATCCGAAAGCGCCTTAAGCACATCCGAATGCTTCGTCCTCCTCGACCAACCCATACCCATTTGATTCAGTTTCTCCCTAACTTTCTCATTCAATTCCAAAATTTGACCCTCGCTCCTTAAATCCTCACCTTGTTCAACAACACACCAAGAACAACTCGACTCTTTTGAAATTGTGGACTGATTCGACGTCCCAACCGATCCTAATTCCGATTTCCCACCATCATTCCACAAACACAACCCACTTAGCTCCTTATGAAGATTACAATACAGATTAGATAACAGGAAATCCGGCGCATCGGGTCCGTTAAACCCGTCGTAAATTCCAACAAACACCCATCCATGCTCCTCCGACACAACAATCTGTACTCTATCTTCTCCTGCTTTCCCTTCTGCCCATTGCACATTCTCATACTCCAAATTATTATTATTACTAGTTTGAAAACCCGTACGTTCTTCGAGAATTGTATCACAATTTTCATCATATAAACTCATAATTTGACTACCACAGCTATTCTTACCAACACTTTCACTATTAACAAAATTACTATCAAACCCTTTGGTGAAATTACCATTATACCCCCATAAAGCATTAACAATGGAATCTTTAATCCCTTTAACCGAACCCCATTTGTTAACCTTATACTTAGCCTTAATCTTCTCCAACTTGGTCCCACTCCCGGTCCCACCTACCATCGGACCGGACATGAACCCACGTTCGATCGGACCGGAAAGAAACCCACGCTCAATCGGACCAGACCCAGTAACTGAACCGGAATGCCGAACTGTCGGTATCGGACCGGACCGAATAAAGCCGTCTCTCGGAATCGGCTGCAATGGAACCGAAGCAAAACAGGGAGAACTCGAAAACGACGATGCGCGCTCCATTGTGAACGGAAACGACGCGTCTAAAAACAAATTCGTCGATAACGCTGTCGATGCGTTAGCGCTCAAAGATGCGCCGGATATCGTACTGAAGAAAGTGGAATTCGGATTCGGGTTATTGGGGTCAGGTTTTATGTAACAGAAAGAGTGACCCAGTCCCTCATCCGAAAGCGGGTTGTTGAGGAAAACAGCGATGTCGTGCCGCCGGGAGATGTCGGCGGCGGCGGCTACGCCACCACCGCCGGCAGGGCAGAGACATGGAGTTAACTTGCCGGCTACGTTACCCATATTTAATATTTTAAAAAAGAAAATAAAAAAGGATATTTGGGTTTTTTTTTTTTTGGTGATTTTTAGGTGATTTTCATGGGATTTTGGTGGTGAAGTTGAGATGAGAGAAAGAGAGAGGGGGGAGAAGGAAGGAGAAGAAGAAGGGGAGGGAGAGTTGACTTTTGTGGAAGTGAATAATGAATATAATGATTTAATTTAATATAAATAAGGGAGTATTGAAATGTGGGTGGGCGTTGACATTTAAAGAGGAGAGGTTGTATTTAACGAATCAAAGATTAAAGTAATGGGGAGTGGAAGAGGTGGCTGGATGCCTTGTTGGCTTCTTGCATTTTTCTTATTTCTTCTAATTTCATCATTTTCAGGATTTTTTTTGGATATGATTTTTTTCACAATGTTGTGTAAGATTACTTTATGCATAAAATTAGTCTAATAATTAAAAATCCAAATAAACTAGTTAATAGACTTGTGAAAATTCATTTATTTTGATAACCTAAAATTTTATATTGATAAATTATATATTTGGATATATTAGTTTTTATCATAAAATGTCAGTTTGTTAAAATAAAATTAAAATATAAATAGATTTAATTGTTTTTTTTTGGGCTTCTCTTCTTTTTGATCAGTTCTATGCTATAGGGCGATCCTATAGGAGAGCTGCTGGAATTTTTTATAAGGAAAATATCGTTGGGGACGGTTTTAAGTTTACGAGGGTGAGAATAAGATTTAGCTCAAATGGTAAGAGTTCTCTTAGTCCAACCATGAAGTCGGAAGTTCGATTCTCACCCGCGGTACAAGTGCTCTCATTTGCACCAAAATAAAATAAAAAATAGGATGGTATTTTTTCATTTAAGTCTCGTTCTTTTGAACTTCAAAGCTGAATTTTTCTAAAATAATGAACCTATACTGAATTTTGTAGGAGCTGAATTTTTCTGAACTTGTAGGATTTGAACTATATAGGATCATAATTTTTTAAACTAAACTTATAAAATCTGAATTGAACTTAAAGATAGTGACTTTATCTCAAAAAAAAAAAAAAGGGGGGGCCTTAGTGTGCAAGGTTCTTCTAGTGATAGCTATGGTAATGATGCTGTAAGTTTCAGATAATTGTGCTAGGAGGTACTAGGAAAAAAAATCGGTATTAGATTTAATTGAACTTATGGTATTTTCCTAAGTATTTTAAAGTTTTTAAGTTATATTTTAACCTTTTAACGTTAATATTCAATTTAATTGAGTTCAGAACTTGATGTTTACGTGGAGGAGCTCAGAAATCTGGCATTACAACTCATAAACTTTACAACAAAATTCAAAAATCCTATCATAAAACTCTTAGATAATAATACCAGTTGTAGTACAACTGGTGACATAGTTTATGATCTGAGTAGTACTACATAAAATCATAGCTCGTTTTTTTTAGCATATATACTCCGTAATTTGTAATTTGTGTTTATTTTAGGTCTTTTTTTATTATTAGGAGAAAATATTTAAGTTCTTTTTTTTTTTATTGATTATTATGGTTGGGGGTGTATGATCCCTGGTATGTTAAATGTGTACTTAAGAATTTTTGTTTTGTAATAGTTTGTAGAAAAACACTAAAATTTTTGAGAGACGGTCTCTTTAATTGAGTACATGTTTTCATAATCATCGTAGCTATTTTATCTTATATTATAACCATTTTTTATAGTATCTCAATTTATAGTATTCGTACTCATTTTATTACTCTTTGTACTATTTTTCCATTAATTTGTAATTGATTTTTTTAATAAGTCTATTAAGATATCGTCGATTAGGGTACCTACTCAAAAGAGTTTATGATGGATGAGGATAAAAATAGTTGGAATATGAAAATAAGGAAAAAGAAAGTTAGTGGAGTGATTTGCAAAATTGAGACCTAAAAGGGTCGGGGTATTAAAAATAAAAAATTGATAATATGATTTATAATGGAGTAGATATTGATGTCAATTGTCAATGCATTCGGTAGTGGCTTTGGCCAGCTTTGTGTAATGGTCTTAGAATGTAACGACATGTTGATGACAATGTTGCTTTGGCATTTCTTTTGTATTATTCCTTTTAACTCTATATTGCTTGTTTTTACATATACATTTATTTTATTTATTATACTCCATCCGTTTCGGTCAATTGTTGTCCTTCGGTTTTGACACAAAAATTAAGGAAATAGGGGGAGGTTGACTAAATTGAGGGTGAATGATCAAATTGTTCATCAAATGTAATCCTAAACTAGAAAGGACAACAATTGACTAAGACATCCAAAATAAAATAGGACAACAATTAACTGGGACGAAGCGAGTAGTCAATTACCATTTGCTTATGTTTGACGGCCTATATATGATGGATTAGCAAAGATGTTTTGGTTACTCCAAGAGGATGTATTGTTATATGGATTGTGGATACTTAGAGTAATAGAGACTAAGACGGTATAAATGCCTCGTATTATTCATGTAAGGTTTATATGTTCGACACCTATGTTTTCCTAATATTAAAATAAAGTAAATAGTGGATAAATAGTAAATACTGATATTCACTTATTTAAGTTTGTTAACCAGTCAAGTTATTAAGCGGAGAATATTATATATTTTATTTATATGTCCTATTTTCTGCAGAAATGACAAAGCTCTTGTCGATGGTTCGAAGAGCTTTTCAACTACATTTATGATCTTGTTGATACCCCTTTTGCTCCACTTTTTTGTATATGTTACTGCAAATATGTAAGACGATTTCAAAAACATATATATTATCAATTGGATCAGAACAAGTACAGGTTATCACCACTTTTTGTTTGAAGGAAAATGGTGGAGCTAGGCTCGAGAAACTAAAGCCTTCTTAAAATCAATTGAAACGTTAAGCGCTGTAATTTAAATTATATTTTGTATTATACATGTATACATTAGATCAACTGAGATGAAGAAAACTTATTTCATAAATGTATTCTAATTGATTCTAACTTGTAGATATTATTCATAGGCCCGAATTGTGGTTTAGAATTAGCACATGTCTATGAATTCCTAATTAAAATGGTGCAACAAATGAAAAACAATAGAATTTGAAATGAGAAAATTGATCTAATCAAACCAATCAATCAAAGCTGAAGGAGTTTGGAAACTAATCTGTGTTTTCAAATATTAGCATTCGTGTGAACGGTTGACAAGATCCAGGTGCAATATGTTTAATTGTTTATATTATATTTGTACTGGTGTTGACTTTTTTAAAAATAAAATAAAATAAACAATACTCCAGATGGAGTAGTGAGAGGGAGGACAGAACTGTATGCACTGACGCCCACATAAAATATGCTTTGACTTTTGATCTTTGACTTTTTACGTTTTGACTTTGTGAATTTTTAATCTTTTAACAAATTTGATGTGGTTTTGGTCCATTCTTACATGCTTGAGAATTGCTTTTGTTGCATGTGAATGTGGCTGGATGAAGACCCTTACAGGGTAAGGTATACATTTAAAATTTTGAATTCTTTTTAAATATGGACAAACAAAAGGTTGACCTATAAACTCATAAAATGCTGAAATTAAGGATTTAATCAATTATATGGAAAGAAAATAAGTACAAAATTTCCTAGGCATATCTGCAAACTAGGCTCGCTTAAAAACCAATTTTACTCAAATAAATAATCGAGTGCTAACACCAAATATACATAACATGATTAAGGCAATTCCACGTAATGAGAAGCAAAAGACAACGAGTACAATTCACAGTAACCTTAACAATGATTTTGTTTCTCCTATTTCGAATTTCCAATTATAATAGCAAATATGCTGCCATTCTTCGCTTTAGGCTCAGCTCACACATATTGGTTTCGTATTCCTTCCCAAAATGTCTCATATTAATAAAGTGTTGGTCTCTTATAAACAAGGCAAGACTATTCAATTTTTTTATTTTTTTTATGAGACTTTGTTGGCTACAACAATAATCCCCTCTCAAACCAATGACCACATATTTTTTTTATAGTAATTTTAGCTTACTTATGCAATAAAATAGCGATTGCTTTGTTTGGATGTGTTTTTACGCATCTTCGATTTAATGTGTAAACCAGTATTGTCGTGATTATGGATGGCATTAACGAGTTGGGGAGACAATTTGGACATCTTTATACTCAAATCTTGCACTAAACACATGACAGTCAATGGGTTGAGAATGAAGAGTTAAAAGATGTGGATAGAAGATAGGTAAAAGCCCAAAAGCACAGACCAAAGTACTAAGTCAAGAGAACGCGGAGCAAATTATTAAAGCCAGCAGCGTGGCGTCTCCAACTCAGCATCGCCTCACAATCAGCCGCTTAATGTTGCTATAGATGCATGAAACAACTCTTTATGAGCTGTTTTGTGATGCTATGTCTTCCTTCCGCCTTAGCTCATACATTTATATAGATTAAAACCTATATTTCCGTAATTTATTTCCAGCATTCGATCTCTTGGATGTAGAAAGACAAAAGAAGACACAAAAACGCCAAGAATAATTCTTGATTTTCTTGTAAAATATTCTCCGTAGATGATTACCATGCTTTCAACCATGAAAATAATTTAGTTTAATCCTTTTCAGTTGAAATAATTCAATAAATAGGGCTTAATTTGTGTAAGTTGTATGGTTTTTAACTCTTTCTTTTGCGAAAAAAGTTAAGATTATTTACTCCTCTTTCTTTTGTGAAAAAAGTTAGATTATTTACTCATCTTTATTGTGTTAGCCGTCAGTAGTTGTTTAATCTGAACGTCTCATGTTATGTTTTGCATTAGAAATTAGAAATGTGTGTCAGTACTTGGCTATTTATATTGATTCAATGTAAATACGTCAATTGTGATCTCAGAAAGCTTCTGAATGTGGAGTATGATTTATCTCTTTCTTCTCTACATCCGCAATAGAATAGTATATCGTGGTAGCCATTTTGTACATAATTGTGAATGCAATAATACTCACAAGATGGTCAATTCCGCCATCTTATTTTGGATACAAGAAATTATCTTTGCTTCCTCTACTATACACTACGCTCTAATCTACTTGTTATGGCCCCCCTTACTCGCAACGAATCATGTCTAATTGTCTATGCCAATCTTTGTCGAGAGGAACAAGTTCGTCTGTCCATATTCATAAGTTTTGTCGCAAAATCTGTCTGTCCTGCTCATACTAATCCTTCAACTGAGGCGCTGATGCACACCGAAATATAAGTGAGGGATAGTTTAGTAATTTTGCCTTTTTATTTCTTATTCCCCAAGGCACTAGTTTATATAAGGAAGACTAGTTGTAATGAAATCCTCATGAATGAAATTATGAACAAATTGTGAGGCACTGGTTCATTGTGCAGAGGAGGTGTTCGAGGAAATGTGTGATACAAACCTGTGTATTTCGTTAAAATAAGCGATAATATCTAGTGCACCCCAGGTGTTCGACGAATTGTCTCAACCATTTTTAAGCACAAATCC
>VHZZ01000129.1:19258-29661 GCA_009801015.1 Silene noctiflora
AAAGCCCGGGCTGCAGCTTTGTTGACCTGTGGCTCAACTGTCAATGTCAGGCGCATAAGAAGTTCCCGTAGACTTTCAGAAGTAACTAGCTTCTGCCGATTCTTCAGACTGAATGCCAAATTTCCCACCGCCATTAAAGCTAATTTTTGAACCTACAATGCACAATACATAAATCTTTGTTGCCAAGGGAGTTACAATGGACAAGTAATAATCATGTGTCATTAAGCTACCTCTGGATTCTTATGACCACACAGTGATTTCAATGACCTCAATACATCCTTGGATAACAGTCGCTCTGCTACAGCATCAGATGTAAAAGCAAGGTGCTCCAATACTTTGAGCACAGAAATCAATTCCTCTTGAACAGCTGATCTCAAAACCGTTTCAATGGGTTTCATGATGTCACATTTCATTAGTTGCATTGCGACAGAAACATCGGCAGCAAGGGACGAAAGAGCAGAGCATGCTTGTTCTACCTACAACAAGGAAACATGTTTTAGCCAATGCTACGAATACTAAGGGACCAGAGTGGATTCACTACTGCCTGACTTACCACATGACGGTTCTCACTGCTGATCATACTAATAAGTTGGCGAACTGCATTTTCATCTTTACCAACAAAGACGCGATGATCCTGATCTTCCATAATTTTTGCCATGGCAGACGCCAGAAGAGGGTGATGACAAGAAGAGAACCGGAATATAAGTGAGAAAAAGGGACTTAGCTTGTGTTTAGATGCACCAAAATAGGAACTTGTCTCCGTCTATAATTATCAGGTCCAGATAAGAGGGAAACGGGTTATAATCATCAAAATCTTCGAAGGTAGTGAAGCAACTAGTTGAAGAGAAAACTACTTCAGTACCTCTATTTCCACATTCACTGCTTTAAAATTTTTATCAGCTACTATTCTGATATTAGCAAGAGACAGGTGCCGAAGCTTTTGTAAGGGCAAAATCTCAGGAAGGAACTCGAGTGGATTACCAAAAAGCCTTAGAACGCGCAATTCAGACATAGCCCTGCCATTAGAAAGGAGCAACTTATTACCAGATAAGAATGAGAAATCTTTAGCTGCATTGCATCGTGGTCAATAAAAATGTAGAACAGGTAGCAACATGCTGATGCCGTAATCATTAGTGAAATGACCTGAAGTCTAGTAAGGGACGGATAAGTTTATTGTGCTCCAGTGAGAGCTCCACCATCCCAGCACACTGCCTCAACTCCACTGCTTCCACAATTGATAAAATTAGGAAACAATCCGTACTCTACCATATTAAAGTCAGACCACTGCTATATATGAAACTTTATTACTATAATGATCGAGAAAAAAAAAATATAGCATATACCAGGCACAGAAGCCAGCATGTTTTCATCAACTCTTAGAACTTTAAGATTTTTGAGCTGACCAACTTCAGGAGGTAAAGCTAAGAGCCTGTTGTTGTTAAGGTACAGCTTTTCAAGTAGCGGAAGCTGTGTAATTTCTACAGGTAATACCTGTAGTTGCACAATATATTTTATTAGATTGTTTGTGAAATTGAAGCGGCCAGATACTACAAAGTAAAATCTACAGAGGTAAATCACGCACAACCACATCTTAAACCTGATTCTACCGACAGAAAAGTGACAACTAGGCAACAACGATGCTTATACTCTTACAGTGTGCATATAAGATTTTGACATCATATACCAAGTAGCTACTTAGGGAAACAGCCTTTTCGATAATCCTGAAATGGATTAAAACTTACAGATACAAAAAGACTGTCCAGGATCTATCAACAATTGGATCCAGATTAGGCCAGTTAGTGTATTATATCCATATAATAACCTAATACCAGTAACTGTCCGCTACATGGATGCTACAAAGATTGAGAACTTAATCATGTTTTCTAGTTTCAAACATATTTAACCCGTGAATATCACACTAGTAGCGGAGCCAGTATTCAAAGTTATAGAGACCTTAACACTGATAGACAATTTCAGGGCAATTTAGTGACGTTATAGAGTAACTTAGGGAGAACATTAAAAATTTTAGCTAAGAGAGTCAAATTCTAGGCGGAGAAAAAATCGAGTAACTTCGAGAGAACATCAAAAAAGTTCATCCCACCACCCCACCCACTTAATTTGGCACACTGCTTCAATTAAAATTGGCATCTATAAAAACAACAGGAAGAAGCAGACTGCTACCATTGAAGCTTTCAAGAGGAAAAAATTTAACTCTGAAAAGATGACTCGCAAACAGATTCCTTAGAAGTTACACCATCTTTATAGAGTTTACTAATAACCAAAAAAAATGAAAAATTTCATCTTCTCTTTTCTCGTTTCACAAATATAAACCAACCTAAAAACATTCAATAACCCAGTGCCACATAATCCAAATCCATACACTCAATCGTCCTCCCTATTTAACAAATGCAGACTGTACAGTATTATTAATAACATAACATTGATTCCCTCCGTCCCACTCATTTGTTTACCTTTGCGACGAAGGCAGTACAACATTAATCATTCAAGAGCAGAAGTCACATAATCAAAGCAAATCACATCAAACAATTAACTAATTCGACGAAAATAAACACAAAAATTAACAAACTAACTACATACTAATCCAAAAGTAAAAAAGAGAACTCACAGAAATACCACAACCACAGAGACTAAGAACAGTAACACTATCCCAATCCTTAAAACACAAACTCCCATCCCCAACGCCACCACCACTGCCTCCAGCCACCGCTGCAGCAGCCGCTTTCGACTTCAACAACCTTGTCAAAACACCAATGCCATCACTCTGCTGCCCCGACCCGGCAGCCTTCCCCATTGTAATCACTCTCAACGGCTCCCTCTTCTTCACCACCTTCATCTCCACCTTCACAACACTACTATCACCTAATTCATCCTCAATTTTACTATCATCTTCCTCAACATTATCATCTTCAGCTTTCGTATAGTCTTCGACAACGTTACGTGTTCCGCACGTCACCGTTTTGAATTCAATGACGACGGTGTCTTCCGGAGGCGGTATGGAGACCATGAGCTTCGATTGAAGGCGGAGCGCAACTTGATCCTCATCGTCGCCGGCGGTCCACTCCATTGACACGTCATCACTGCCGTAATTTCCGTCGTCTTCTTCATCGTCGCCGGCGATTACGGTGGCGTTTGGGGAGGCGGAGTCATTAATATCAGTGAATTCATCAGCCGATGATTCATCGCCGAAATGTAGCGTTAATTGGAAGATTTCCGACGGTCTTTTCCAACCTAATCCCCATGACATTATCGATCAATTCAATTTCAATCAAATTTAATCAAAATATTGTTAATTGATCAAATAAATGAATCAGATAGGGTTTAAGATGAATGTAATGCATTATTACGAATCATTTCTGGAAAAAAAAATCGAAGATATATGATTCAATTGAATGATTGAATGAAATGTAACAAGAAATTGTGATTATGTATGACGAATTTATGATTGAAGATTGTGAATTTGATTGATTAAGAGTGAATTTTCAAGAAAAATTGATGAAGATGAAGATGATGATCTGATGAAATGTTTGATGAAGATGATGATCGTTTTTTTACTGTTTGATAAGTAACGGCGTCGTTTTTAGTCGGTTTATTGTTAGTATTTGACTTGTTTGCATTGACATTCTTACCGGTTACTACACGTAAAAACAACTTTCAAACAATCTAGATGGTTTGATTAATCACAATTAGTTGGTAAGAAACTATACAGTAATTGTTATATGAGACGGTTTTGTAACGTGTATTTAGATTCGACGGTAGTATTCTTTGGCCTTTTTTGGTGTCTCTTGTTGTTTTCTTGTTAGCCCACTAGTGTAGATCCCGTGTTACAGCACGGTCTTTTTTAGATTTTATTTTAAAGAGACACTCTTATAAAATTATAAGTATAAATTAACTGTACTTTTAATTTCGAGATAATATCGGTAGAGTTTGACCACAGTTAAATTATGGGGGAATATTGAAATATTTTATAGATCATTATTTTATTTTCAATTATATTTATTAAAATATTATTTTATTGAAATATTTTATAAATTATGCCAGTAAATCATTTGAGTGAAGTTAATTCCAATTAGTGAGAATATTACCGAGAATATAAAAGATTTGATTGCAACCCCCAATTATATAAAAAATTTGATTGTAATTCCTAATTAATAATGGATCCCTCAATTTCCGAGAATATTATTTGAGCTGCAGAATAGAATCAAAAGGAATATACCTAGAAATATTCAGCGCAATTTGCTTAGTTGAGCGGGATTATGCTAGGAGTGTTAATCTTTTAGTATATAGGGGATTATGTGTTGACATATTTAACCCGTCTTAAAATTTAGAATGATATTGTCGTCTTAAATGAGAATCTCTGACTACATAATGCGACTTGCACAAATTTTCTATAGTCAAAAGTTGGTTATTTTTTTTTTTTGGTGCGAGTCAAAAGTTAGTTGTCAGATGGGGAAATAATGGGATATAAGATGCGACATATAGTTCAACGAATAATGTAGATGTCAACTAGATGTAGCGTCGTGAAATGAATTAAAACCGTAATGGTTAGATGTCATGAGAGATGATATCAATGACCTGGGTTCAAACCCCGTTCGCATCAAATTCGCTCTTGTGAGTTGTGACTCCCTTTATCATTTGTGGCTTCCCAATCTTGTACTATGAAATTTTCTACTGAAGAGGTAAATACTCAGAAAACTGGATGAAATTTTCTACTGAAGAGGTAAATACTCAGAAAACTGAAATCCAGCTCGTCGACAAGAAATTAGACGATTCAAGGGTAGAAAAAGACGTTAGGGTACGAGTACTCAATGTCGCGAGATCCATGTCAAGCAGGGAAGAGGGTATTATTCCAATCAATAAAGTCACTCATCAGGCATGTGTCAACTACATCAGGTAAAGTCGCGAGAAATGATCCTCATGACTTGGTTCAAATCCCGTCAAGAATGTACACATGTCCACGATGAAAACCGTAATTGTCAAGGCAAGGAAAACTAATGCAGTTGTTCCTCCAAAGATTTACTAACCTAAGAACAGGGAAGATTTAGAGGGGAATATATTATTGTACGATCAGCTCTTCCTCCGCTATATCAAATAACTTCTTCAATTGCCTTATCACGCGTTCCTCTGCAAATGAGAAATCGACTGCATTCCTTGCCAGCTGAAACATTTCCTTCTTCCCAAGATCTTTGATATAAAAAAGAGTCGGAAAGTTAGTTCCCGTCTTCATCACAAGTTCATTGTCTACTGTCCCATTCGAATTTCACCATTTTAGGTGATCAACAAATGTCAACTTTGACCATTAATCTCTTCAGATATGCGCACTAATACAATGTAATGTTTTTTAAGATTGATTAATCAAATCAGCTGTATTTCTATCATCCTTTCAAAAACTTCAAACTTAGTGCATTGCGGAAAATATCAGTCAAAGTCGACATCGTTTGAAAGTGGGATGAAGCCTGAAGGGAGTATGAAGAGAAAGGTTACTCACTGAAAGTAGTTGCAGCAATGGCGTATTCTTTGGATAAACTGGTAGAGAATACCCCAGAGTCGTCAGTGCATAGAGTCATTGGGTGCTTCAGTTTGTATAAATCAGCTGCAAAATTAACCAAATTATCAATTCAAAGAACACGGATCCGTATTTCAAACAACTTGCTTATCGACATAGGTGAATTGAAACTAAACTTGGCTAAGGAAGGAACCACACCGAAATGATGAACATCCACTGAGGAAATTGTATTAGTTCGGATGTTAGATGTCAAACATATTTCAACCTGGAAAATGCAATTACATGGTCAGGCATTTTTCAGAAGTATTTTCACTACGAGCCTAATGATACAAGTTTCGAAGTTTTTCTCACAGTATGTTTTAACTTTTAACTAAATTAGGCATCGAACTTTCACCTCCAAAGGTGAGAACTATAAACAAAAGACGAAAGTACAGTATGATTTCTGTTTCAGTTATATATAGTCAAGAGCTCATGTCAAGTAGCATCTTCAACCCGGATTCTAAAAGGATGACAGTACAGTTTTACACGGATAAAAGATGGCACCTTTGTCATCCATATTTTGAAGTTTGAAGGGTTCGCAACTATGACATCTAAAATGCATGAAGTAATGACAGAGACACTAACCGGGATCTTCATCGATTTCAGTTTATTCCATGCATCCTCTTTCAAGCAACAGGCATGGCCAATTCTCTCAGGATGAAAATCCAGCATTGCGTGTATTTCTTCCTGGTTAGGTACCTATACAGCACTAAGTTTACAAACACGCAAGTCAGGTCTAATGCCCAACGAGAGTTGAAATTAATACTTTGTAGTAGATCAAATAATGCGCTCATTAGAAAAGCAAACGAGTAGAGAGCAACACATGCCTCTCCGCAGTGCAAAGTTACACGAAGACCTTGCCTTCTAGCAAAAACCAAAGCCGGCAAAAATGTTTTCCTGCAGCAAAGTCGAAAAGGAACCCATACACAAAACATTCTTAGAGAAGGAATCCCACAAATGCCTCGAGGAATCCCACAAATGATGGATGAAGGGAGTCGCATAAATGCAGCCTTACAACACAGATTCAGTCTCCCAATGACTCGTAAGGAATTTATATCGAATGACAGTTACTTTGCGATCTAAGAAAATGAAACCAATTTAGTGAACTATTTTCCTTCATCCATCATAAACCAGAAGCACGGAATAGGAAGACTTTGACTCCGTAAAATGGAACTTCATTACATAAGTAAACATCTCTAATAATTGGCAGGAGAGGCGTACCAGTCTCCCACTCTCGGGTTCCCAGAAAGATCAATGCCAACAACACCATTGCCCCTCATTTCCAAGGCTAGTTTTACCTGCAATCAGTTTCTGCAAGTCATCTTTCATAACAAATTTACTCACTCCGAAGTAAAGCTATGATAAACTCCTCCCTTCTCTTTCTGCCTCAAAGAACCATCAAAAATCACAGTCGTAACTAAAGAAGGGAGAAACTTAACAGTTTCCATGGCAGCTTCAAGGGTCTCTCTTCTATCTATACTGAGGAGAAGTCTGACATATGTCTTCTTCCTAGTTAATCCATTAGAAGCGTAATCCTTACAAGTTGGATTCTCCTTCTCTAATTCAATGTCAGCAGAAGCAAAGTCTATGTCAACTGCACAAACTCTTCTTAAACCCTCAATGACAGCTTCAACGTAAGAACGCTTCGTCATTTCTTTCAGTTCATTCCTCTGCACTCCAATTTAAAATGCAACAACTCACTCTTAGTCAAGTCGAAATTTCACCATTTAACTTAATTTCTACAGCAAAGTTCAAACCTTTAATGCTCAACTCTAATTTAGTACCTTTGGGGTAGTTCTTAATTCCAAATACACTACATTCTCAGCAGCAAAATCTTCAACCACCTAATAACCAAACATACATCAGCAAAACACCAAGACACACGTTTACTTTCAGTAGGACTTGAGATGCATGCGCCTCTCAAATCCTACCCCAAATGCTAGGATAAAACCGTCTTATCCAAGTTTTTAAATTCGACAAAACATGGACGGGCATCTCAAATCCTACCCACATGCTAGGATAAAACCGTTTTATCCAAGTATATAACTTTGACAAAATAGATCCCGAAAAAAGCTTAATTTCACTACTACAACCAAAATCCAACATACTTCTTTGGTAATTCTGGTGACAGTAGCATGATCAGTAGTAAGAATATGAATCAAATCAAACAACTTGAATACTTCAACCAGTGATCTATCATCTGCATAACATAACCACTAATCATAAATTCATAATGCACATGTTTGAGCAATTAAAGCATACAACAACAACATCAGAGCCTAAGTCCCAAATTGATTTGGGGTCGGCTGACATGAATCAAATCATCTGAAACCGTTCAGAGTATCCAATTGAACTCCATAATTACGGAAATTAAAGCATAACAGTAACAAAAAAACAAACAAAGTTACATACTTTTAAGGATTACATGCTCAACATCAGAGAAAACAATAATGCCCTTTTCACCCAAATCTTTAGCAAGTTCACTGTAAATCACAGTTTAACGCTTAATTAAGCAGATCCCAGATAAAATTAAGTGCTTAAAAATGTAAATATGCTAGAAATTAAACCAGGCCTTACAAAAAAAATTGTTCATTCCATTCCAATCATTTGTTTACATTTTTTATTCTTGATAACGGGTATTTAAGAAAAGGTAAACAAATGATCGAGACGGGGGAGTAGAAGGAATCAAGAAATAGAGAATTACAGTAAAGTGGAATCTCTGACAGAACCATTTAAGTGGGCATGGAGCTCCACTTTTGGCATGGATACATAACACTCCATGTCCATCTTCTATGACTGAACCTACACTGGCTTCAAGCTTCCAAAAAAGAACATAATATACTTCTCACCGTAAATAAATGAATGAGACGGAGAGAATATATCTAGTTCCGATTAATCTGTTATTTGATTTCCGAGAGATTTTAGTGGATAATGTTGGGAAATAAACTAATTGATCGATAAGTATATCACAAAAATTTACTTCATAGACTGATAGACCTGACAAAATTGACCTGATCCCAAATAACCCGACCCAACATCCAAACTCAAGACTCGAGCTTGACCCGAAACCTGAGTAACCCGGTCCGAATGTTTATTGTTGTAAATTGATTATTATTCATAAATAACTTGATAATACTTGATTCGAAAATGAGTTGAACCCGAAATAACTCTGCCCGACCCAAAGTTAGCAAACTTGAAGTTGTCCCGACCCGAATTAACCCGACACGATTGACTCATTTGCCAGGTCTAAATTCACAAATTTAATTTTGACACACAACCCTGTTCTTTTGGACTTAATTTCAACTCATTTCAGTTCAATTCAGCTCTCTTCAGTTCAGTTCAGTTCAGCTCAGCTCCAATAAGTTCAGTTCAGTTCAAGTCAGCTCTTCTCTTTACAAATTAACCCTTACTTCAGTCTCGAATAACTCCGTGAATTAGAGAAGAGAAGGTTGCATAATCATCCCGATGCCGTTCAGGCTCGCGAATTACATAAAACATGGCGTTAAAAATATGCAGCTAATTTTGCTCATTGTGAGCGTGGTCATAAATTCGGTATCGATAAATATTGTCCTACTATTGACGATGATGCATTGAGTTGGGAGTCGATAAATTTGGCATGTACAGTTTCACCGTCTTTGGTTGGTCTTGAATACGAATCATCAGACTACGTAAAATGGAATAGCTCTGGGATTGTCTGATTGTTACTTCCGCTTATATTTTGGGGAACCGTTCTTGGGAAGGGACGTCTCTTCCGGTTGATGTTCTTTTGCCAAACCGCGAGAAGGTACATGGCATGATATTGTTTGTGGATGCGCATCACAACATTGCGATCATCCGTGCTGAATTAGGTGTCTGACACAAATGTGTTTAATTTGGTAAAGTGCTACTTGAAAGGGTTCGACCAGATATGGTTCATCCTAAAACGACAGGAAATACGATGCATGTTCAGGTGACCGTAGGAAAGATTAGGAGCGGGACAATAGAATCGTGTACCCTGCATACTCAGACCTTCGCTCTGCCTGTCCTTGATCGTTGGCCAGTCCTAGCAGGCCCAGTTTTTCCGATGGCTGTTGGATATGCATCATGCCAGCCAAATTAGACTGTCAAAAGTAACATGAGCAGCTCGTTACGGACCTTATGTGAACAAGCCAAATTTCGGTAAAACATAATATTCCAAACAAACAAATGTACTACAAAAGAAAGATTCAAGTAGATATCTCAACTTGAGAAATATTTCTCATCTGATCAAACAAATCATGTCAAGATTAATTCTTCCCTCCCTACGCGGCTACTCCGGCAAGCTTCTCTTCAGTTTCTTTCCATAGATCAGCATTCTTCGGAAACTTTTCCTTGACTTTTTCAAGCAGTTCCTTCGCCTCTTCCACCTTGGAAATGCTTACGAGACCTTCCACAAGAGACTTCGTGGTTGTAACATTTGGAAACCAATTTTTCTCCATACTTTCCTTGAAAATCTGTAATGCTGTCTCATAATCACCACCTTTACACAGATAATATATTATAGTGAAGTAGCAATAATGTTTCGGTTTACATTCGTGGTTGGCCATACTCCTGAACAACTTCTTCGCATCTTCGTACTTCCCTTCCTTGCAAAATCCGTAGATTAAATTATAGAAAATGTTGGTGTTTGGCTTCATCTTTTTCTCAAGCATGCTATCTAACAAAGCCTTTGCCTCAAACGATCTTCCTAACTTACATAAACTCTCGATTCTAACATTATATATAATCAGACCGGGTTTCATCCCATGCTCTTTCATCAAGTTTAGTACCTTCTCAACATCTTCAAATTTCTCTTCTTTATAAAACCCAGCAATCAAGTTAG